>VXAC01006637.1:201521-224566 GCA_013399225.1 Rhipidura dahli | reverse complement strand
AAAAAAAAAAAAGAAGAGTATCACTTCTCATTTGAAGCAGACCCATTACCATGACAATGTAGTGAGAGAGGCAGAGGGGTAGAACAGCCCAGCAATACAAAGAGGATCTCTCTCTGGACGAGCTTCCCAGCCAGTGTTGGAGCATGCAGATGTGTAAGAAACATGAAACCTGGCTTCCAGCATGGTGGTTTGGACCATGGTGTCAGCACCCCTGCTCCTCTCTCTGCAACCTCTTTTTGATGAGCCTAAGCTGCAAGGATTGGATCCCTGATCTGCCAAAGAGTGAGTGTCAGGGTATGTGTGGTCACTCTCGTGGTCATCGGGATGGTCACATCTTTCTTCAAGCATACTGCTCCTGCTCAGAGACTGTCAGAACAAGGCCAGGCAAAATTTGCATTCCTCTTAATGAGAGGAAAAGACTCTGGGAAGAGCTGACTCAGGATCTCATGCCAGGAGGGGGAATTACCTTGTAGCACTGGGAACGAAGTGCCACGTGTGACTTCTTCACATAGTTAAGATTTTGCTCTCAATAGAGATCTACTAACAAGCAGTCTGAAAAGAAGTAAAGTGGTTAGGATGTCTTTAAAAGAAGAGCAGATCACAGCTTGGCACGAAGCTACTTTTGTTGGCAGTGCATAATTGATGTGAAATAAATTACAAGCCAAAAAACAGAGAAATCAGCCTGTTCTTTAGGGCACTGCCTCTAATGGGGGTTGAACACTTTCTATTTCTGGCTGAATTATTCTGATGTGTGAAGCATGACAGATTGAATTGCTGCCCAGCATCTTATTAGGTTTATTTACTAAAAGGCAAAAAGCATGGGAAGACAAGATAATCATACCCGAAGTCTGCCTACCCCTCCCCGCTGTCTCCCTCACCCGACAGTGCAGAGGCACGATTAATTTTATTACAGATCCATGAGAGAGGTGTCAGAGGCCCTGGGCAGATGGAGTGTCAGGCTGTGCCACTGAGGCACTGCCAGCACATTCCCTGTGGCTGTCCCAGAGGCTGGTGGCCCTCGCACAGGGGCTCCAGGAGGGAACAGCCCACACCCTGTGGTGGGATCTGAGAGGCACAGCCAGGACTCTGCAGCTCTGCCCTGCTCAGCCACTGGGTCTTGCACACTCTTGGGTAGAACTTGATGTGCAGTCATCGCTGGGGGAGGCAGAGAACAGGGAGGGGGTTGGGAGACTGCCAGCTTTTCTGTTTTATCTCATCTTTGAGAGACAATTCAGATTAAATCCCTCCTAACAGAGACTGTTCCTCTACATACCCACCTCTCCCCATCCCGAGAGTCCCCAGGCATTTCAGATGCATCCTTACAGTGATGCTCTGCATATGAAATTACATCCATATGTGAACCCAGAGATGCCAAAATGGGGAAATATGCTTATTAAAAACATATTTATTACTTTAAAGGAGTCCTCAAGCAGCATTGTTATTAGGCAGTAATATTGCTGTTTGTTCCCTCTTGCCTGTAGTGCTCTTTCAGAAGTTTAAAAAGAACATTTCTTTCCCTGCCAATTTTCTCTTTTGGTTTCACTAAACATTTAATGGTTGGTATGTTTCTGTTCATGACTGCATTATTTCTGAGGAATTCAGTGCTGTGACAGGAAAGGTACTTGTGCAAGCTCTCAAGTGATGCTCTCGGAGTTTTGTTCCAGCCTGTACCGAAATGAGTTCCTTAACCTGCAAAGAAGGGAGGGTGTTTTTTCTGCTCCATTTACAGCAGCTCTAACAGGTTCCCAAGAGTCACTCCTGCTAAGGCCAGTCACCCAGTCTGTGCTTTAATCCACAGATGGATTGCAGCAGGACCTGCTCTGTGTGTGCGTCCCCTGCCATTAGAGTGGCAGCCCCAGTCTCTGCTTCACTTCCCCAGCAGAGATGGGAGCAGAAAGCAGGACTGTGCATCTGTGCAACCTGCAGCAGAGCAGAAAAAGAGCAGGCAAAAATCTGACCCAAAGGAAATGAAGGGCACCTTCTTAAAAATACTGAAAAATGCTTTAAAATAGTTCATCTCCCCTCAAGGCTTGCACTTCTGTGTTGTTTGGACTCCGCCTCTTACCCAGGTACTGGAGTTCCGTGGGTCAGCCTGTGTTCTGTCTCAGGGAGACCAATGAACTACCAGCTTTCTTCAGCTCTCGGGCTTATGGGCTCAGATCTGTCATTTCATTCCAGCTATGCCTGGTACAGAATTCCAGCAAGCTTGCTTTTGGATGAAAGTAGAGAACAAAGCTGGCTTTTTCCTCTAGCTGTCCTTCAGCCCCCGATCCCATAGCAGATCTCAGGGTGCACTTGCCCTATTCTAAGCCAAAACAAATATAATTAAAAACATTGACCACATAATGAACCAGAAAGAGTAAAAATCTTAACTCTGCCTTGCCCATACTGAAGATAAATGCTTTAAGAACTGGGATGCTTCTGCAGAATTTACTATTCCTGGCTGTTGGTGGTGTGTTTGGGGGAATGAATAGTGTTATGGTTTTGGTTTTGTTTTGTTTTGTTTTGTTTTTTTCCTAATCTTTAAACAGCTCTGCATTTGATCCTTTGTAAAAAGCCTTTCTAGTCAGCTCTAGTGAATAAATCGGATTTCTTCTCTGTTAAGTTTCAAGAAAAACACAAAAGAATGAAACAAAGGAAAGGCTAAGGCAAGCTGTGGAAAGTAGCAATGTTTTTTCTTTAAAGAGCCTATTTACATCAGTGGATTTGGCACTTTTGGTCACTTTTATAAACCTAAGGGTTAGAAATGTAAATTTAGATGCCTATGTTCAAACATTTTGCCCAGCCTTTGTTTGGAACATTCATAGCTGTTTCAAAAGCCATGTCATCCTGACATGACAGCAGAGTTCCAGTGGATAATTTGGGAGGATATGTACTTCTGAGGGTCATCTCATCCAAAGTAGGGCCAACTCAGGTTGGGTTATTAGCCTTTTGTTCTGCCAAGCTGTGACTATTTCCAAGGATGGAGATTTTGCAACTATTTCAACAAGCCAACCTGTTCTAGCACTGCGCTACTTACCACTCTCCTGAAATGGCCAAAACAGAAGCTGTGCTTTCATCTCAAAAATTCAGCTCTCGCGCTCTTTGTGAAAGCCCTGTGTTGAGGATCCAGCTCCCTCCTGTAAGCCTCAGGAGGATGAAACTCCAGGAGACTGACATTTAAATACCAGCACCAAGGAAATATCTCAGGTGGATGCAGAAGAGAATGTCCCAGACCATTGGTGACACCTCAAGATGTGTATGGGGTGGATCTGCTGTGTCTGGTTTCCTCCCTCCCTGCCCACCTCGGGAGCTGGTGGAGCTGATTCAGAAGCAGGGGCTGTGTGTGTCCCACTGGCAGAGGGGCTCTGCAGCCATAGAGAGACCTTTGCCTACAGCCAGTTCCACCAGTGGATTTATTATTTAAAATTTTCTGTGACCCTTCCTGCATTTAGATCAGCCTCCTCTCTCAGCAGAGAGTGGAAAGAAGCTGGTGGACACTATTACAGATTAAACAGAAGGAAAGTGGGGTGCTGCCAAGGGTTTGGGGCAAACCAGCCTCATTATACCTATAGCCAGCCCAGCCCAGCACATCTCCCAAGAAATTATGGAAGAATTTAGCTGCAGGATACATTTGGTACCCACCACTTCAGTATGTCTAGCACAATTCAGGTCTCCAGCACAATGAAGAAGTAAACAAACTTTGTTTAAAATACTGTGCTCTGGGTGGTCTTCATGTGTTCAGACAGAAGACATGCAGCTAAGAACCAAGAAAATGCCCTGCAAATTTTGTTTTGCATTGTTCTTTATTTATAGCTAAATATAAGGTCTGAGGGAGGAAATTCCCCAGAAACCAGCACTCACTGCAGTGGGTTTGGCAGCAGCAGCCTTCATGGCAGTGCTGTCACAGGCAAAAGGCAGCTGATGAACAAACCAGGATCTCAGGATTACAGAGTTCTTGAATTGTGTCTGCAAGCATTTGGGCAGATCAAGAGGAGGAGATGACACTTTGTGCCTCTAGCACAGGACAACATCTTCCTTCCTCACTAACTGAAACTTCTGAGACCTTCAAAACCCAAAGCTGGGCACAATATGTTCTGTGTATTCATATTGCATTGAGTAGCCTGTCTCAACATTTGAGCTGAGCAACTGATTTGGGAACAGAAAGGGACCCTTGAGGGTCATTTTCCCTGCTCTGAGTTTCAGCAGAATTCTAAACTCATGCCTACTGCCTGCAGAGCATTCCACTGAACTCTGTTTCTGAAGAGAGAAAATAAACTGCTCTCTGTAGTTTTTAATATACCGCTTTGTCTGTGAAGTTGGAGAGGCAAATCTTAAATCCTTTGAACAGATTTTTTGACTTAAACTTCCATTTCTATTGCACGTTAGTTTATCCAGATGGTGGATGACAAGGCAGTGTTGATAATGCAATTTAGACCTGCCATCTATCTCATCATTAATGTCTCCTAGTCTTTCTGATATATTTTAAGAGTAGAAGAGATCAAATACACACATATAAGCATGAAGCTAAAAGCACACAGAATAAAAAAGTCCCACAAAATTATTCTACAACATTTCTGCAGAATCTGAACGAGATCTGAGTGGAACTGCCATACTTGCAAGCAGTTTAATTCACTAGATTTATTGGTTGCATGTGCAAAATGGTGGGGCAGCAGGAGGAAGAAGAGGGCCATGCCATCTAGTTTGACTCCGTGAGAGACAAAATGGCTGTAGTTATTTTTCTAGATGTCTTTAATTTTGACAAAGCAAGATCTAGACACCAACCTGACTCCTTTTATATTGATGTGCCATCACATGGGCAGCCAGCACTTGGGGGACTACTGTGCCACCACTTTCCAAAGCTCAGGGTCCAAGCCCTGAATTCAAGTTTTGAGGCTGTTTTTTTTCCATTCTGGCACATGTAGGCTAAGATTACTTTTCAAGCCTGAGAGCTATCGAAGAGGCTGAGTAGAGACAGCCAAAGATATTTCTCCAATGAGGATCTATGCTGAATTTTCATATGCTTTTTATGAGCCTGGAGAATTCCCCACGTCCCAGAACAGCTGCCACTTTGTACACTAGGAAGTATTTCTTAATAATTTAACTCAGTTAATGCAGCTTTTACAATAATTGAGTGGTATGGCATAGCTTTCCACCTGAATATTATATCCACCATGGGTCCACCATTGTACAGGCTAATTGCTCATTAAAGGAAAGAACTGGAGGAAAGCAAGCGCCCGTGATTAGTGATTGTGAGCAGTCAGCGCACAGTGTAAAAAAAGATTGCTGTCACTGCAGATTAACAGCATTAGTAATGTCTTATTTCACACAACATGTGGTGAAGACTGCTAGCAAATACAATTAAAGCCCACTCTCACCCTATCCTTTACAATCTACTAACAGCACATATTCTGGTGCATAGAACCAGTACTCTGGTTCTATGGATTATCTCATTAGTCCTTGTGGGAAAGGCAGATTTACCACTGATTGAAACTAAGGGTTGTGCATCTTGCTAGTGCCACTGAAATCAGGGAGCAGTTTTGTCTCCCTTTTCAGAGGGGGACAAGGTTTCACCCTGCCTCTCTAAATTCCTGGTGGATGAATGGATGGATGGGCTTATCCCCACCGTGGACCAGCCTCTCAGAAACTTCAGTGATGTAGTCCTTCCAGGCTTCCTCCAAGACCAAAATTATCCTCTTTGGATATGGAGGTGGGAATGGAAAGTCTGTAGAAAGCTTCACAGCAGAAAGTGGAAGGCAACCGTGCCTTCCTCCCCGCAACATGGTGCCTGACCAAGGTCACAAGGACGGCATCATTAACAAGGTGTTGAAGCAATCTTAACAGAAAAACACCTTGCAACGACAATATTGCTTGCTGAGCACTTTGTTACTTTTCTAGCAACCTAGAAGAGGTTACCTGTCAGCTGGCAGCTTGAACCAGCTCTAATCTGCACCTGAATGTTGGAACAGTTCTTGCAATAGGCTGAGGACTGGGAGAAAGAAAGCAATCAGAGGTGGTGGATCTTAAACAGATGTCACCCATCTGAAAGTGAAATTGTTGATAAGACAGTCTGGCCAGCTTGCTTAAATAGGTGGTCAGGCTGAATTGCCCTGTGCCTTGTGGGTTTAAAAGCTCAGTCTATAAATATAGAGGAGAAAACAGTGTATGAATTATTTCAAAATCATGTGGTAAAATTAATTATCCTTCTCATATCTTTTTCTGCCATAGTCTAATAAGATTACTTGCCTAAGAAACTGGACAATAAAATGGCACAGGCGGGCAGGACCCCACATCTTATTGCCCAATATGTACTACAGTGGGCATTAGGGCTAGAGCCAAGCACTGTGATTATTGGTGCTGCCTTAACTTTTGCTGCACCTAAGAGCTGTTCCAGCTCCAAGAAAACCAGACATGTCAGGGTTCATTTGGACCGAGGTAAGAGACTGCTTTGACCTCCACTGGTCTGTTTTCTCAAGCAAGTGCCAGCAGATTCCAGACAGATTTTCTTCGGCTGGTCTTGGTTCAGTCCTGTTCAGTCATCTCTCTGCCCTGAGAAACCACTCCCTGGGAAGCATTTCTTGCTTTATCACCTCAATCTGTTTCTGTTGCTATGGTTCTCCCAAGGCCCGTTGTGCTGCTTCAGTCAGCACGCTCTCTCTCCTCCTTCCTTATGCACTGTAACTTGCCATGGCACATTTCTCCCTCTACTTTCCTCGAGGTCAGTGTTATATTATGTTAATTTCTTTCATCTTTCTTTCAGTGTACCTGGCTCACTGATCGTTGTCATTGCTCCTCTCCAAGGAACATGAGGATTAATGTGTTTGCTGATGGTGCTGTTATGAGCTACTGTGAAATTTATTATCTTTTTTAAATCAAAAAGTAATTTTAACAATCAATTTTTTTTTTTTGCCAAAGCACCTTCCAAAATTAATGGCTGCAATCCCCTTGCCTGTGCTTGGAGCAACCCAAACAGGGAGGAGTTGCCAAGGCTGAGCAAGCAGCAAGCTGACAAATGGTACTGATTTTTGAAGTTGCCTCCTTGCAGCTCCACCCCAGCTCGCTGAGATGTGTTCCTTCCCACGCCTTGGCAGGATGTTCAGCACAGCCAGGCTGGGGCCTCATTAATCACCTGCTCAGCTGTTGCATCTCCCTGGATGTGAGGAGCTGCTTCAGCACATCTGATCTGCCTGCATTTAAAAATGATGTAGATGATCTCTTCATGCCCCTCCCTTCCTCCCACATGCTCTTATTCTATGCTCTATTGTATCATCCTTCCTGGTGGATGTTGTTAGGACTTACAGGGTAGCCTTGTTCTTCATACACTGGAAGAGTTGTGCAGCTCTGCAAAGAACAAGGGGAAATGCTTGTTATTGTGGGTGCTGTTTTGCAAAAGCCCCTGAAGTTATTGCTCCTTCTGTGCATGCAGCCAGGGTCCTAAGGTCTCCTGAAGTTCAGCAAAGCACTCGTCCCACCTGCAACCCACAGAGCCATCCTCCATGTTCACAGGCTGCAAAAAACTGTTCATCACGAGGTGGTTCAGTATCTACTGGCAATTTAAAGAAGAGTCTTGCTTACTGCAACTGCTGTCTTTGACAGGGGACCTACAAATGTCACCTTAGGTCTCTCTGACTCTAATGGTAGGGCCCTTCTGTTGCTCTAGTGCCAAAGGTAGGAACGGGCTGCTTCTCTTCCTCCTGCTGCCAAAAGGATCTTGCCCTTTAGGCAGCCATACAATACACTCCTCCTTCTTATTCCCTCCAGGCCTGAGCAGAGGTTTGGCTGCTGGTGGGGTGAGGAGAAGGATCTGGCCCCAGGGTGCTGCTGGAGCCCAGCACAGAATTTGTTTCAAGTTCTTCACCTCTTCTCTCCTACCACTGCTTGTTCTCAAAAGCTCTCAAATGCTCCAGGGCAGGGAGAAGAATTTGAAGAAAATTTAAATTAGGAATCTAAAGAAAACAGCACTCCTTAGTGGTAACACACACTGAGGGTGCAGGCGGCCTTTTTTTCTTTCTAACTGCAGTGAGTGCCAGTCCTGTAATTATTTTATTCACATTAAATACAGCATTTGCTGAGCCCAGAGGCTGTGCCTAGGTTGCTGTGATTATCCAGAGCCAGGCCCTGCTGAGCTCTCCAGCATTGCACTGCTCCAGGTCGATCGGCTTGTGCCTGGCTCATGCCTCCCTGTGCAGGGCTCCTGGCACGGGGAGCCTGCTGGGCTGCCAGGACTGCTCCAGGGAGCCTGGCCTGCTGTGATGCTGTGTTTCGTGGGGCTGGGCAGCCTGCTGGGGTGATCCAGGGCAGCAGCAGAGGACTTGGGGCTCTCCTGGTTTAAGGGAGCAGAAATGTGAATAAGAGTGGTGTGATGGGAGGGTGAGGCTGATATCTGAATGAAACCTTCTCTGTACAGAGCAGAAAAATGCAGGAGATCTCATGGGAATAAGGGTCCAAAAAGAGAAGCACATGCCAGAAAGGACACGAACCAGAAGCAGCCTCTGTTAGTGTTTCCTCAAAGGGAGTGGGAGGATGGGTTCCCCAGGGTCAGTCAGAGCTGCCTTTCTCCAGGGAGAGGCATTACTGTCTTCCAAAGCCACCAAAGCCAAGTCTGCTGCCCACCCACCCATGGCTCACACTCTGCTCTGCGTGGGTGGAAAAATTCCTCTGCTTTTTCTTAAATTTCCCGGGGCCTAGTAAGTCCCTGTGTCAGGGAACTTTGCCATCAGAGGGGAGATTGCATTAAACAAGTTCTCTCAGATCAGGGCAGCCAGCAGGAAGGGCACTAATCTACTGAGTACAAAAGAGGAGAAGCCTTTGCTGCCAGAGGCTGTGTGCAGGAAAGGATGCCAGCCCCACTGAGATGACATTTTCTAACCTTAATCAAACAAGAGAGAACAGAAATTCATGTTTAATTCCTAGGGATTTAATTCCTCGGGATTTAATTCCTCCAACCTAATGGCACTTATGGGGTTTTTCTGCCTCCTGCACAAGGCACCGTCTTGGTGCAGGGGCACCAGGGCTGAGTGCTTTCCCTCTGATGAAGCAGCAGCATGGCCACCCCACTGCACCAGCTCTGCTCCTGATGGCATGGGGAAATCCAGAGGGGGACATGGTCCTCTGGGAGGGAAAGAGAACCAGCACTGCAAGGATCGGGCTGGGGAGGCCAAAGTAAATGACCTGCATTCCTTGGAATGCAAGAAATAAATGGAGGGCAGCAAAAGAGCAATCCCAAGCTGAGCTGCTGAGTCACTCCAGGGAGGATACACCTCCCCAGGAGAGCTGGGCCAGAAAAAATGGTTTGCTTTTATTCTCTTCCAGCAGGTACTGGCTAACATTTGCCAGCAAGAAGGCATCCTCCCAGATAATACCACAGCCTGAATTCACACAGGGAGTGGAAGCCCAGCTGGGTGCTTTCCCTTTGCAGTAGATTTTTTTAGAACATGGATATTTTTTCACCATTATCATCACTGCTTAGCAAATGACAGATCTGCTGGAGAGCCTCACAGACAGTTTTGATTCACTCAGGGCCCAGCTCTGTTTCCCAAAACTGTGTCTTCTAGGGACAGAAACTCCATTTTCTCCATCTGTTGAGCCCAAAAGGACATTCTTTGCTACAAAGAACATAGCTTCCCAACATTAAACAACTTTGTTTCACAAGCATGAGGTGATGAGGATGTCCCTGTTTCCCTATGGTCTGCTGCCAACACCACAGACACATCTGGTTTGGTCTGGTCCTAAACTTCCTGACATGGAGAAGTTCCTCAGCCTCTTCAGCCCGTGCTTCTCTCATGAGGTGCAGTGCTAACACCTTTCAGTGATATATCTCTAATTTTTTAACATCCACAAAGATTTCAAAGCAGGTACTGGACTCTAATATATGAAGCATCCTTGTGGATCATTAAAAGAACAGAATATCTCAGCTCTTTCTTAAATTTGTTTTTTCTTTGTGTCCCCCTGGGTTTCAAAGAAATGAGGAGGCCAGCCCTGTCTTGTAGGGGCTGAAACTGATGCATAACAATACCCAAATTATTTTCCTGAAACCACACTGCCAAGTCAAAAGCAGAGTCAGAGTCCTCTGAATCCTTTGGTCACACACTGTTCCTCTGACCCCTGCCCAGGCTTTGGGGCTCTGCTCATTGCTCATGCTGGACATTGGTACTCCTCCATTTCCTCACTCTGTGACAAATGGTGCTGATCTCTGGCACTACCCTTGCCCATGTCACACTTAAATTTGTCCCAGTACCAAGCCTGCTGTTTGCACAGGCCATTCATTAGGGATAAGTAGAGCAGGGAGCAATGAATGTTGCTAATTGCATACAATTACAGATCCAAATTATCTTATGCTGTATGTGTGTGTCTGTTTATAGGGCAATTACTCTGTAAATAGGATGCAATTAGAGTGAGCTCTGCTGGAGGGCTGCACTTGTCACCGGGTGCTGAACTGAATGGACTTCAAATGGGGATGCCATCTCCTTTCACTGGAGTTTCCCCCAAATCGAGGTACTGTCAGGTTCTTCAGCTTTAACCCTGACCATGGAAGGCAATTTCCACATGTTTGTCTTGTTCTGCTGCCCCTGTGGCAAGCAGATGTCTCAGTAATGCTCTGTTTCTACCAATTATCCCCTTCTCTTAGTTTTCCTTCTGCTGCTCCTCTTGTTTTGGCTAAAGCATATGTACTAATTGGAAACATATTACATCTTTAGGTCAAGGTCCTCCCAAAACAGGATTTTGATGGCAGCCTAAGGAGACGGTGAGTGCTTAGGTGATGGCAGGTGCTCACACTGTTCCCTGCATGAAACGAGTTTGCAGGTCATGATTGGAACAGTGATAATCCAGAATGTAGCTGCCTTTTTAATTGGGAGTCTCATGGGAGTGAAAAGTGTTTTACTGTCCTGGTCCTGCTTGTTGGAGTGGAAGAGGTGATCTGTTTTACAGCCCTCAGCAGCAGGAGCTCCTGGCTGGAGCTCCTAAAACCTGCTTCAGTACAAAAGTTAGGTAATAAGAATAAAAAGTTAGCAGGGAGTTCTGGGAAGGAAGTATTCCCTGCTGCTGTTTTTTTTCTCTTGGTTCAGTGAGTAAACAAACCTCTAGTCCCCACAGTTGTCAGTCTAGCACTTTTTACCAGCACTGGCATCTTGAGCAATACAGATGGTGTTGGGTCAATAAAGTCTCTGCTAAGAATAGCTGTGCAAAGAGGGCTTTGGGCTTTCTGTAACATTTACCTGTGAGCTTCTCACATCCTGTCTACAGAGGTTACTCAAACAGGCATATTGTTGAACACAACCCTTTTTTTGGAAAGCAAAACTCGAATTCAAGTTGGACTTTGGATGTACCAAACAAATGTGTCAGATGAACTCTGACTGTGAAACTCCCCTGGCTGTTCCCAAGGTTGGATAAAACCATGATGCAGTTTAAAGGGTTTTTGTTTTCCATCCTGAGCTTTTACTGTATAAATCAGAATCCCAGTTTAGTTTCCAGCACAGTGGTGCTACTGCTGGCAAACTGGATGGCACTGACATTTGAAGAGCTGACTGTGACAGAAAATAAAAAGTCAGGTGTCAATAGTTTTCACCCACGGGTTGCTGGTTTCACAGAGAAGCCTCTGGGTTGTTCAGTGCAGTCTGTTTGGTACTGCTTGGCACAAACTGTTTTTTCATTACTTCCATCAAGAGGAGGACTTTGCAGTTTATAACATCCCTTGAGCCAAAACTAGCCCAGAAGGTCATTCAAAACAAAGATCAGAGATGAAAAGGCCTTTAAGCAGGTCTATTCCTCACCTCTTTTTCCAGAAATTTGGAAGTCATACCAACATTGGCAAAAGTGTGGTAGAGATGTAGGTATTGCTACTTCTTGGATGCATTTGTCCTCACCAGGCAAAATGAGTTCTGATTTTTAGGCTTTTCAACTTTATACCCTTATATGTTGAACAAATAAATCCATTTTTTCCTTGAACTTCTCACCATGCATGAAAGACCTCTGCTCAAGCAACCTGCATGTCCTTCCTTGTCAGTGGAAATGGGAGTGGGACAATGCTGTGCCCATTTCCTCATGGTGATCTTGTGGAGACTTCCACATTTCCCTCTCCCTTCATAGGAAGGAACATGGAAAGGCAAAGAGATCCCAGTGTTGGTAGCCCTGGTAGCGACTGTCAGACGGGCCTGCATTTGGTCTGGTGAGGAAGCAAAATATAAATGCTTGGCAGGGCACACATAGTCACAGAAAAATCCAAGACTGAAGGAAACCAAATTTTCTGTGAGATGTGTGAGTGGTGTCCACCTCAAATTTCATTGAAAAAAGTACCTGAATTCTGGGGCCTTGCCCAAGACCATTAAAAACCCAGAGATGACCTGCAGAGGTAAGTGGGGCAGGTTGGAGCAGAAAGAGCTGCAGTATCTCTATGACACTCTTTTCCTCTGAAAAGAGTTCATTCCCTGCCATACATTCCTGCTGCATTTATCTACTTCCCACAAATATTTGAAGAAAGCACATAAAGTCAATCTGGTCTAGATAAAAATGTCACAAATGCAGCTATTTGTGCCGGGCACGTTCTCACAGCTATTCCAAAAACCTTGGAAGGGGGTGTTGAGTGATGTGGACATTATGCTTGCCCGGGAAGGAAAACAATAGCACTCCTACATTCCCACAGGGCAAATATTTGGAAGTCATTAATTGCACAGTTAGAGACTGTCCATGTTGAGAGCATCCATGTCAATGTGTTTGCAGGACCACTTGGCAAGCATTTAAAAGTGGGAGGAAAAGCCTTTAACATTTTTTGGTGTTTCACAAATCCAAAAAGAAACTACATCCTGACAGTAAGTGGATCCTGTGAATTAGGTTAGGCTGCTCTAAGTCCCTTCAACTGTCTGAGTTTACAACACCAGGGGGTTAGGAAATGCCTAAGAATTTCTCCATTTTGGAGATAACTAAAAGGAAATGGATTTCCCAGGAAAGGGATGAATACAATTATCCTGAAAGTGCAGTCCTGCACAATGAACAAGGGCAGCAGCAGTTGCACTGCAGAGCAAGCCTCAGAGCCACCTCTCTGAAGACTGAGAAAGGGAATCCCATGGCACCCCTGCCAGGGTCTCACATCTGGATAGCAAAACCCCTGTTTGGAAATGGCTGGTGGGAAACTCCCTCCATCCAATATCACCTCTTCAAGCTATCTTCTCACAGATTTTTCTTTGCCCTGGCACTGGTGCTGGCAACTGATCATGTCCTGTCTCTCAAGTATTGGCTCTTTGATAATTTTAACTCTTTTAGTAGGTATATAAATAGTCAAACAGTCCTGTGTTATAGAGGAAATTGTTTACAATCACTGGAAATAGAACATGATATGAATATGAGTAGTGGTTTGCCAGAAATGAGCAACTATAACAGGCATCTTAGGCCACTCTTGCTCTAGTTAAGCTAAGTGGAATTTAGGTAATGGACAAATATCAAAGGTGAGAGAAATAGATTAGTCAAGATTTTCCATGAGAAAAATGTCAAAAGATCCAGCTTGCTGGCAAGTACCAACAGACATGTTCTTCCCATTACTTAGACTAAGGTAAGATGACAGGAACATACTTAATTAGATCATCTGGAGTTCAAAATTCAGTGTTATTTCTTAAGACCATAAAAACCCCAGTCTCATTACAGCTGAGTTCCTCTGACTGATGTTCCTGCAGAGGTTCTCATCTGCAGTGGCTGATCCCTTTCTAAAACCTGATTTCTGAGTTTAACCAAGACTTCCTTCTTTAGCAAGGATTCCCTTTCACATCTTTACTTGTGATTATTGCCACTTTTCTTTCTTACTTTCACTGCTGAGCCACACAACCTCCATTTGTGTTGCCAGCAGCCCAGCCCATGACCTTGCTGTGTCCCACGAGCCGTGTGTTGCCCTCTGCTCCTCAGTGTGCTGTGCTGTTGGACCATGAGCTCATCTTCTGCTCACCTGTGTCCATGAAAGGCAGCTCTGTTGGAAGTGGCTCACAAGACCTTCTGTGGCTTTTTCAGCTCATGTCTGGGGGTTAATGCATCCCTCCTCTTGAATGCCAGCTTCCTCAAGGCAGGAGACAGTCTTTAAACACCGAGTCTGAGATGAGCACACAGCTGCATGTCTCTATTCATGCAGACATGCCTGTCTGTCAGATACAGATAATTGGATCTTTATCCATACATTTGCATGAGAAATCAGAGGAACTGTCTACAGAGGCAGAGACCCTGCTTTTCAGGGGCTAGCTCAGATCCCTTCTGCCTCTAAAATGTCAGCCTTCAGTAGCTTCCCAGACGGGGATTCTGTACCCAGAGCAGGCATGGCTGCAGGTTTGAGCAAAAAGTTAATTATAAATAATAAAGAGAATAGAGGAGAGAACTCCATGCTTTGTCTTTTTGGCATTAGGCAATTACTGCTCAGCTCATTTCAGAGGTTTATGCTTTTTTTTTTTTTCATTTAGCGATATCTGACTGATTTCTCCTCATGGAACCAGAGAGCATTGTATACCACCTGTACTTACCTTCTATCTCAGGAGTTCTCTCTTAAACCTGGTGCTTTGTGGCTGCCTCTGACACACATGTTTAACAAATCTTTAAATTCTGTATGAATTTAATGCTCTCTGCACTTAATCTTTTAGCATCATGTTGCTGTCTGAATGCCCCTCCCATGATGTGCTGGTGGCAAAGTGCCTTATCTCCTCTGAAAGCTTTTTTGACTCCCAGCTGTACTCTCTCTTGTTCTTTAGCCAGGCTTTCAAAGTGACATACACAAATAACCAGCTGCTAGATATTTATGTGGAACATTAGCCTTGCAATTAAAGGGAGAAAAAAAGAAGCTCTACTTTGGGGTCCTTCAGAGTTTCATTACTGCCTGTTCTACTCCATGACTGCAGTTCTTTGAGAAGTGAACAGCATTAAGGGGCCCAGCTGCAAGCAGGTCCCATTGATCAGCAGTTGCCTAAGGAATTATCCATGCTAAATCAAGCAAGTAAAGTCATGCTGAAGGTAATGGGTGACTCCCCACTCCTATCCACAGCTTCTTCCTTCTGGTCAAATGAGCATGCTGAAGAAAAAGGTCCCAGGCTGCAGAAGCAGCCCATCTGCAGATACAGAGGCTACACAGTCGTCATTGTCCTGCTAGTGGGTTGCTTGCTGTGTCCTGGGCAGGAGAAGGCTGCAGTGGTGGTGCCTTCTCCCTGGATCAGACTGATCCATATCCAGGCTGTCCTGCTGTTTCAGCCTGTATCTATCCTGGACAGAATTTAGCCTGCCAGATTTCAGTCCATGCTGATGGAAACACTTCTTAAACATTTATCACTCAATCCTAAGCAAGTTCTTGTGAGCTTAGAGAGGTGCAACAGAGGTGGAAGGAATGAACTTTGAAGAACAATTACTAGCAACAAAGTTCAGAGCACAGAAAATCATATATTCTGAACCATATGTCCAGCAACTATGTACGACTGGGGTTTTTTTAAAAAAAAAAAAAATTGTAAGAGTTAGGACAGTTTTCAAGAATCTTGTGGTAGGCAGTTTGCTGTGCTGCTGCAGCTGAGGGGTCAGGAGTGAACATGTCTCCAAGCAGTGGTGTGTGTTCTGATTTCAGAGAAAGCTGCTGCCAGAGGGAATGCCACTTCTTGGCTCATACACTGTGCCCAGCTGGTGAGCAGCCAGCTCTCCCATCTCCCACCCAAGGATGCTTGGAAGGCTCCATAAGGGTAGCCTTGTAGCTGGGAGCAGCTCATGGCAGCCAGTGAGTGTCAGGGCACATTTCCTTAGGACACCAGACTCGAGGGTCTGCTACAGCTCACTGTGGTCAGCACAGAAGGGAAGCCAAGACAGAGCTGAGTGTGGGGAAGGAAATGCTTTCTTTCCAACCTTCCAAATACTCACAGCACTCCCATGATAATTTCATTGTTTTGCTTTCCCATATGAGGAGAATGGATGATACTGTTGTGCACAGAGTGAAAAATAAGTTTCCTGGTTTCTATTTCTAGCTCTGCATCTAGCTATTTGTCTGATCTCCAAACCAGATACTTAACACTGATCCACAGCACTTCATTTCATCTTCTGCAAAATAGGAGTAAGAAAGGGCTGCCCTGCAGGGGGACTGTGAACATTCCCTTTACTGCTTTTAAAGTAATTTTTTATATCACTTATAAAGAATGATATATAAACAGTGAAAATAATTGCCATTAATTTATAATTTGTAAAGAGAGATCTCATATGGCAAGGAAATGCACCCAGCAATCCCCACACTTCCACGTGAGATCTCACATACTTTGATGGGCTGCTCTCTGCCTAGATGAAGAAGTAGTTGGTGTTTGGACTCCAAGAGTTTTGCCATATGACAGGATTTAATTAAAATCTGCTTCTACACATCAGGGTGGCTGTGCCCACCCTGCCAGCACCAGCTGAGGCCACAGTGCTGCTGGGAGAGCTCACTGCCCAGGTCTTTGGCGTCCCTTCCTCCCTTGGTGCAGGGCCAAGGCATCTCCCAAAAGGCCAGACAGCTGCTGAGGGGGTTCCTCACTTGCAGCAAGGCTGGCAGTGCCAGCTGGGCCTGCTGCTGGGCTGTGGATGGACAAGCAGGGCTGACAGCACAGCATCAGGAGATGCTGCCTGATGAAAGCCAAGACATCTTGTGACAACACTTAGTATCAGCTTTAAGGAAAATGTGGATCGAGAAGAGTTTCATGAGCAACTTTCTGATTTCATTATGTTTTGACTTTTGTGAACTACCTTGCTATCTTTTCAAAAAGTTTTAGCCAGTAATTCCCTTTAATTGTGTGCACTTTGTCAAGAATGAATGTTTTTAATCCATACTATGATATGTGTTAACATTATTGAGATACGGTATTTTTAAATTTTAAAATGTAACTATCAATTAAAGCTATTTCTGTGTTAAAGTTAGAAAAGGGAGCAGCTGGGCTTTGCCCTTTCCCAATGAATTTTGAAAATACATTTTGCTCTAGCTTGGAAGTCCAGATCTGCAGCCACAGCAGATGGCAGCTCTGCCATCGACAGGTGGGGCTTTCAAAAGTGGTCTGGGAGGATGGGGGTGTGACAGACCCACAGGTTTTGTTCCTACCTGCCTGAGCTACCTTCTTAGCTGCAGAACCTCTCTAAATCCTGTGGTCCTTCCCCATCCCCAAGCTCTAGTCATCTAGCTAGGACATGAGAGATGAGATATCCAGATGAGAGTGTGGGGAAAAGCTGAAGGAGTTCTTAACAAGTGAGTTTCAGGACAGAAATTGTTCTGTTTGGATTTCCTTCACTTTCTTTCAGAGCCATTATCTCAAATCTGTGTGTGGAAGGCAAGGCTTCTAATTATACACTGCAAAGAGTGCATTTTTTATAAATAGCACCAATTGTTCTGCTGGGACATTCTCATCTGAATCAGCTCCTCTGCAGCTTCACAGACTCTGTCTTCTATGTGCAAGGAGAATATTTTTACTAATGAAACCCAAGTGGATCGCATGTGACACAAAGGCTGAAGCAATACAATAAGATTTGGGATTATGCAGCCACCCAACAGCTGTGCCACCCTGAATTCACTTTGGTTCCCTGTAATTCTGCCCCTTTTTCACTCCTGATTCCCTGGTACAAAGGCCTCTGGAACAGGGTTGTTACTACCTGACCAGTCTCACTGCACATGAAATCATTGCTGCTCTGAGGCCTCGGTGGTAAAAGCCTGGCTGCAGTGCAGTCAGGGTTGGTTACCCTCTCCCCACCATCACAGAGCATCACATCAGCCCTGGGGCCCAAAGCCTGCTGCCAGGCTGGGACCCCACACTCCACTGAGAGACCATCCCAGCTTTCCACACCCCAGCTGGGCACTTGGCTGTGCCCATCTCATCAGTGGGGCTTGCCTGCAAACAAGAGACTGTGTGCTCAGGAGAGGGGACACCTGTCTAGAGGACACCCAGGACACATGCCCACCACCCAGACCCTTGCAGCTGCTGCAGCTCCACACACTGGCTAGCAGATTGCAGCTGGGGCAGGCAGGGATCACCCAGCCTGGGGCCAAGCCCATCTCAAAGCAGCAGGTCCCCAGAGCTGCCCTGGAGAGCCCTGACTCTGCTTGAAAGCCAAATTATCCACTGATGCAGGCCGGTGTCAGAGGCTGTGTTTATGTGGCAGTGAATCTGTCATGGAGATGACATCTCAAGCGTGCTTGGGGCCAGCGATTCACAGGCTGCTCAGTTTATGAATACGGCTCAGCCAGGAGCGTGTGTTTAATTGCTCAATGTACTGTAACACCTGCTGCTTCCTGCATTATCCACTTGCCCCAGCACTAGAGCTGCCACCTTCTCAAAACAGTAATTTCATGGAGTGAATTGCCTTTCCGTAATTATCTTTTTATGCAATTAATATTTCCTCAGCAAATCACAGATCGCTCTGCCTCCTCAATAGGTAAAGCAACTAATGAGCCCCAGCTGCCAGCCATGGCTGAATGAGTCACTCTGCTGGAGAAAAAGATATTGCCATTGCATACTGTCCCCTTGAGCAGTCATTTGCCACTTGATATCATCATTCCCTCAATGGAGCTGGACCTCCAAACCCGCCACATCTGGAGGGTGGATGAATGTTCAGAGGACTCAGTGCCCTCTCCCCACTCATTCTGGTCATCACCTCTGCCCCAGCCTGGTGAGAAAACAGTGCTGAAGGCTCACTCCTGGCAAAGAAATAGATGGAGAGGGTGCCTGCTATAAAATCTTAGCCCACTTGACTTATATAATAGGGTTTATGAAGTTCAGAGAGCTACTTCATGCCCCACACATTATGAACTGAAAGCAGTTTTACAGCCTTCTTCAAAGCAGGGAGACATCCCTGGGGCAACTTCTGTGTTATTTTTAAAACATATATGCCAATCTTTCAGCATGTATGTCCGAGAAATGTTTCAGAACATGCTTCCAATCCATTCCTATTACAGCCTACAAGAGTTAGCTTTGCTGACTTTTTGAAAGGTCAAAAAGGCCTTTCTGAGCTCTCTCTGCCATACACTGAGATATGTTATCTCTCCTATCTGACACAGTTAATGTGGAAACCTTTACAGTGCACAAACAATTGAAGTGCTTTCCTGCAATGAGTCTTTAAAAAAAAAATAGCACTGAATTTCTTTTGTTGCCATTTAACTGTCTGATTCTACAAGAAGTTGCTTTGAGTCTCCTTTCATCTCTACTGACTAAAGAGAAAGCTTTGTCATCAGTGTGCTATTTGGTCTTTTTGTTCACTTGCTGTTTTTCCAAACAGAAAGAAATGTGATTTGTGGGGTGCGTTTGTGTGGAGATGAAGGCTCCTGGCTGAGCTCAGGAAAGCAGCAGTGTACATATCTCAAGAGAGATGGAAACCTATAGGAAATAGACAAGCAAAGCATTTAGGCAGAAAAAGGACAGACAGCCCAAGTGGGATAAACAGAAGCCTCAGAAGTCCTGGGGAAACAAAACAGGGAGCAGACAGCAGAGCAGAACAGGATGGGAGACTAAGTGTGGATGAATTTGGGTAGAAGCATCACACAAGCAAGAAATCCCACCAGAAGAAGCACAGGTTGCTTGCATGGCATTTTAGCTGACAAGCAGAGGGAAATCCAGAACTATGAGAAATTAACAAGAGGTAGGGAAAAAAACAAAACTCCAAAACCTCTAGAAAAAATTCAAGTACTGATGGTTCAAACTCCCTTACTGGCTCAGTGTTGTATGTTTTTCCTCCTAAGACTGTAGTGTCGCCTCTCCAGAGTAAAAATCAAAAAAAACATGTAAGAAGAAGTAAAAATTGAAAAAAAACATGTAAGCAATGAGCAAGGGGCCCTCAAAATCTACTGAATCACACCATTCATGTATTGTAGCTTTGATGTCTCTCACAAGAAGGCTCCAGGTCTGCCAAATTGTTAATCTGAAGCTGTTAGCCATCACTTTAGGCAGTGAGCACAGAGGTATCTGGGGATAATTTGCAGGTTGTGTTTGTGCATGGGATTAGTGGTGAGTTCAGCTATATTCTGGTTTCCCCACTCAGGAAGCCCTCCTGCAGACTGCCTCCCTGCCCTGTGCAAAGTAGGGCTCAGGAGGCCTCGTGATGGCCTTCCCTGGGTACCTTTATTGCTGCCCACTGAACCAAAGAGGTGTGTAAGAAAGACACAGACCATACATCAGCCTCTTCCTTTGCCCAGCACTGAGCAAGATTCAGAGAACAATATGGACTTCTACTTGCCACGTGGCTCTTTCAGTTAATGCTTCTTTTGGGAGGGGAGAAAATCAGCCCACAATTATTATTTTTTAAAATCTTCTTCATGTCAGATGGTAAATTTCTGACCTATATTGTGCTTTAGCAAAGAGCTCATTGAAGGGGAATTTTGCCTAGAGTAAGGAGTTTGATTTTAAATCTATTAATTATTAATTGCTGTATTTATTTATTCAAAAGCCCTGGTGAAATGGGAATATTAGCTGTTTTCCTTCCTCATGAACAAATCCTTTTCCCTGGTCTCATCTGGCTTTGTATGTGTTCTTCCCCAAAAAAACATGTCAAAAAGTGTGTGTTTGTGGAGGGAGAGGGTCAGAATTTTTGCAAGGCAGGTCAGGGTCCAGTCACATTTATTCTTCTCACACACTGCTTTGTAGAGCAAGTTGGCAGATAAAATGAAAAATTAGCTTCATTTCCTGCAGATTCAGATTTTTTTAAATGTCCAAGGATGGAAGAGACTGACTTTGGAACAACAAACACCAAAACTACAAAGATTCTGCCAGTCAAAGAAAATCTTTCACTGCAGTGATTTACTAATCTGGAAGAGGCTGTAGAAGATCCCCTTCCATCAAGCCTGTTCCCCTACAAGCCCATTTGGTTGCCAAGATCTGGAGGATGAATCTGTGCCAACCAGTGTGTCTTGTGTCTTCCCAGCGTGTTCTGCCTCCACTCTGCTTTCAGTTCCTCCATAACCCAAACCAGGAGGAGTCCACACCCTTCCCTTTTGTGCTGTCCCTCTCATCATCTGCAGCAGGCTGGTGGCTCCTACAGCCAAGCCAAGGAGTCAAGAGTGGGGCTGGGGAAACAACCCTGCTCTGTGCTGCAGAAAACAGCTACAGAGAAAGAGCCCCTCATCTCAGGTGGGACTGGGAGCAAGCACCGTGTGAGCACCTCTGTGAGCCCAATGCTCCTGCAGAAAGAGGCTCTGCTGTGCCACTTGCACACTGAACAGAAGAAATGGCTGCTTCTGAGAAAAGGCTTCAGGGACTGCTCCCAGCACACAGCACAAAATAAAATAAAAGGACCTCACAGCCAAAAAACAGAAGAGTGGCAAAACTGCATTTCGTGACAGAGCTGTAGTCAGACCTGCCAAGCACTCAGGTGGGAGTGTTCAGATGGAATATATTGAAGTTTGATAATTTAGGCCCTTGGCATCCACAGACATTCCCTAGGATATGAGAATGTTGTGTTCTTGTACTGCTTAGTGTTACCCACAAATGCAGGAAGAGTAAAGAAGCTTTCTGGTGTGTCTGCCTGAGTGTAACTTGGTTCATCTTTGAGGCAGACAACCCAGCTGCAGGCTGCTGGCCTTCTGGGAATTGTGAGGTTGCAGACATCAATGTCTAAATGTCTAAATAATCCTCATCTCTCTCCTCCAAATGATTTTTGAAACACCATGCAGCATTTCAGCTCAGCATCACATATACCCCTTTGTTTTTTGTTCAGGTGGGAACAATTTAGGGCATAGACTTTTATTTGAGTGGGCTACATTTTCCTTCCTGTGAAGGTCTAGATATTGCTGCTGCATGAATACTGCCCCAAGGGCTCTTTCTAACAGCTCTTGGGATAAAGTTATTCCCTTCCTCACAAGGTTTCTATCCAGAATCCTTTGCTTTTGTATTTGGGTGTTCTTGCAGCTCAGAAGAGAGAAGACAAGACAGTGTTCCTCTCTTTCACTGTGCTGCTGACAGACCCAGCTCCCCTCTTTCCTCTCCCTGCCATGTCCTGCAATGTTCATTGACCCCAAGCCCCACCAACTACTCGATCAGTAAGCTCAGTGTGTCTCCATGTTAGAAGAAATAGGAACCCACACATTCCTCTAGCAGCCTTCTTGTTCCAGTGTTTTAATTGTGCACAGGGATTCTCTGATTAAGTTAAGGGACTGTTTCCCTTGGCCAGTAGGGAGTGGCACGACTGCAGGTAATGGCAGTGTTAAAATGTGTGGGCAGGGCAGTAGACAGGAACTTTCTTCTCTGAAATTCTCTGAGAGCAAAGCAAGGGAATAACCTTTCAAGGATAGATTATAGCTCCAAACGTTTGCCTCTGTTGGAGTTAAAGGCAAACAATGTGGTGGGAGCAGGTCCAGGTGGAATTGCAGTAAAAAGCCTCCAGGAGAAGCATGATTTGAGGGCTGGCATCCTGCACAATACCCACCTGGGCAGGACCAAAAGCACAGTGTGGGGTGGTGGCAGGCCTTCTTCGTGACAGGAAGCATGAAGCATCAGAAATCTTTCCTTCCTGTGAGGTTTGCAGCCTTGGTTTGCAGATATACCAGTCTGAGCCAATGTGGGAGATCTGGGGAAGCCTCAAAAGCAGATCCTCTTTTGTTCAGTGCCTAGGCATGGAGTTGGTTTCCTTCCTCAGCTCCAGATTTCTTTCCTAAGCCAGCAAGGCTGCCCCATGGGGGTGTCTCTGCTCAGGATACAGCAGGGGACAGTGCAGAGACCAGCTGCCAGGCAGCCAGCACCCCAGCAGCTCAGGCATCACCTCTGTTGAGTCTTCTCTGACAACGCCTCGGGGTGTCCCACAGAACTTCCCCCACTGCGTTGGTCCAGCCACTCTGCAGTGCTGGAGGTACAGGTAACCAAGGCTGACATGAGCTGGAAAGAGAAATGCAAAGAGAAAAAGAGGCTTTGTAAAAATTAAAGTAGCATCAAGTAGCAGCAAACTCCACACCATCTCCTCACGGTTTTCAAGGAGAAGCTGACTTCTTCCAGTGCTGCTCCACACCATCTCCTCATGGTTTTCAAGGAGAAGCTGACTTCTTCCAGTGCTGCACCTTCTCCCTGCTCTTCTCAGCAGCCTCCCCATATCTGCCTCTGTAGCAAAATCCCTGCCTCTCTGATGAAGCTTCTTCC
>VXAC01006637.1:181179-201483 GCA_013399225.1 Rhipidura dahli | reverse complement strand
CTCCCACCCACCCCTGCTTGTCCTTTCACATCTGCAAACTCAGTTTCTCTCTTGCCCACTGTGATTTCTCCCTCCACCTAGAAATCCCCATTGGAGCCAGAACACAGCAACCCATGTGAGGGAGATGGCTCTTACCCAGTCACAGAGCTCATGACCCGTAATAAACCACAGACAGGTGAACACAAGGGTGTCAGCCACCAGAGCAGACAAGCCCCCCAATGTCTGATGCAGGTCTGGGCTCCTGTGTTCTAACCCAAAGGCAGATGGAACGCTGGAATGGAGCTCCAGTTCAGACCTATTCTCATTTCTGAGACTAACAGCACTCTACATAAGTGTTTGGCTGAACAATTTTCAGCCCATCATTTCTTTTCATATTGTTTTGCTTCCACATGCTGCTGTTCGTGACTGCAGATGTGTAACTGGTCAATAACCATTTTTTCCTTCTCACTAGTTGTGTGCTTGAAAGGTTTAAACTGAAGAATAATAACAAACAGAAGATGGATATTGAATCCCATGCCTCTGGTATCAACTTCCATGCAGGAAGTAACTCCTGCTAGACATATTCCAAGAGTTTCTGAATGTTTGCACCACATTGTGCTCGAAGATAGAATTCCTTGGGCTTTGGGGCTTTTGTTGCAGTGTTTTGGTTGTTGGTTTATTGGGTTTTATTCTGAAGGGCCCATGTTACATTCAGTAGCGTTTGGATAAAAAACAGGTTTGGAGTTTTCCTCACCACATCTAATGCACGAGGTTGGATGCACCTTCCACGAACTACATCTAGAAAGTTTCTGGATGAATATAAATTTCTTTCATGGTATTTTAAAAATAAATTTAAGAGCCGTTCTCCATGTGCATGCATGCTTGTGTGCAAAGAGGCAGGAGAGGCCTGTGGGCACAGGAGCTGTGGTCCATGTCAGCATGCAGTGCTCCATGGGCTGTGTAACCATGTAGGAAAGCAGACAGGATAGGGCAAGGGAGCTGAGTTTGCTGCACATCAAGGGTCATTTTTGGGAGACAGTGGATTTCAGGATTCAGTGTCAGCTACAGGGAGGGCAGAGCCAAGGAGAGGGGGGGTCTGCCTCTGGGGAACATGAGCAGCCCACGGGAAACTGGGCACCTCCAGGGAGGTGCACCCTGGAGCAGAATGGAGCATATTCCTCCCATATGGCATTGGCTCCCAGCTTTGCTTCTGCAGCTTTGCCTTTAAGCACAAGCTACAGAATTTCCCATGGCAACATTCTTTAATAACAGGCAAAAAGAGCATCAGCTGCCCCTAAAGGCACCAAATGTAGGTCAAATTGCAGGAAGAGCCTTCACATTTCACTCAGCTCTCCTGTTAATTCACTTGTGCTCTCACAACAACCCAGCTCTATCTCTTGTCCTCGTTCCCATCACATCCCCTTACACCACACTCTGTCACTGCTGCTCTGGGGGAGAGTGAGGAGAGCTCCTCAGAGGGATCTTCTGCAGCCCCAGCAGAGAGGAGAGCATCTCACAGGGATCTTCTGCAGCTCCAGAAGTGAGGAAAGGCTCTCACAGTGATCTTCTACAGCAGTGAGGAGGAGCATTGCTGTTACAGAGGCAAGTTTTATTGTATCTCTGCCCAGAAGTGCTGGTACTTTCCAAGGAAGGACAACTGACCACCCCTGAGAAGGACACTTAAGAACCTCTAAAAAGCCTCAACCCACATCTGCCACCTCCCCCCCCCTTCTCCCCACACGTCAACTTCCTTTTCCCAGGGAAACATTGCACAGCTACTGAAAATGCTGCAGTGGATGCAAGACCACACAGACAACAGGGAGCCTAGTGCAGAGAGGTGTGTTAGGCACAAAGAAGCTTCTTGTGCTGGCTTTAAGTGCTCCTATATATATGAATATACAATCACAAAGTTGTCAGGACTTGATTTCTTTTGGTTATCTGCCTGATGCTAAAAACATATACATCTGTTTCTGAAATCACCACATGGTAAGATGTGACTGCCTTCACCTCTGATCTTACGGGAAAACTGATTGACTTCAAAAAAGCAGCTTAAGGCAGAGCAGAGACTGTGTCTCACAAACTCCCTCCCTCTGAGCTGCAGTGGGAGACATAAGGGCACTGGAGGGCAGACCCTGTGTGTACTTAAGTCCAAAAGGATTGGGAGTGTGGGTTGGAGGACACTTTTTTTCCAAAATCCTAGCCTGTTTGGGGCCCTCCTCTGCATTCAGCTCCTGATGGTAGGGCAGTCAGGTCTGCCTGGGACGCCTGAGGTTTAGAGTCCATTAAATACATTATATTTAGATTCATTATATTTTATGTGCTGACTGGGAATGGAAAAACCTACATCTAGATTCCCCAGAGGAAACCTACTGCATTGGCATACAATACCCTTCTGTCAGGGGGTGAAAATGAAACAGCCCTAGGAGGTTCCTTCTGGGCCATTTCCCTCAGAAAAGACAGAGGGAGATTATTTCTTCCAACTCATTTTTTCTGACACTATTTCAGTTATATTTGAAATCTGGCTTCCCACTTTATCCCTGTGATACTGTCTCACAACCACACATCCAGCACCCATATGTTCCTCCCTAAGCCTTCCCTGTATTTCCCTGCTTCACTGCTGTCAATTCCAGATGGAGGTTCCCATTCAGTTCAGCTAGATGTTCTCCCTCCTCCCCTGCTGTCCCATGAGCTGGTGGATACTATACTGGTGCTCAGCCACAGCTTCCACAAGCATTTTGGCTTGGCTTCTCTTCATCTCACCTCGCATGTGTGTCCCTGGAATGCCTTTTCAGCTGCTCCCTATGTTCAGTCCAGGCTGCCAGCATGGTGCCACAAGCCTTGGCATGAGGGCAGCAGCCCCCATTCTCCCTTCCCTCACACCAGTGTGACCTGTGCCCAGAGAGTTTAACCTGAGTGAGTCCAAGAGGCTCTGGACAGACACCTGTGAACCTTCCCTGCTGGGAGCCAGGCAACGGGACTGCTGCTGGCTGATGGATTGATGACACATAACCAACAACCTCCTGATTGAGGGTATTATGAGTAAAAGGGATAGCTGGGAAAGAAGTCCTTTATGGACCACAAGCTTCTCTGTTGGCCTGTGTGATCTGTTCAGCACCATGGCACCCTGCAGGAATGTCACTCCTCTGTCACCACCTAATGCTCACAGCACACAAAGGCAGTCACTGCTTTGGGCAGGAGCCCAGAGCCTCCCTGCAGGTTGAGGAAGGTGTGTGTTGCTCCCCATGGGGCACTGCCTCTTAATTACATCTGTTAAAATAACTTCAATGAGCATTGTAGCTTGTAGAGTCAAGAAGCTCCTAAGGATGCAGATGTGGTCAGAGAAATATTAAGACAGCAGCAAGAAGGGATGGCGAATTCCTGCCTGGAAGGGAGAGAAGAAAACAAGGAAACAGAGCTCCCAGAGGCAGCTGAGATGCAGAGAGGTCACTGCCTGCAGGCACACAGCCCCCACTGTAGGCAGGGTCCGTCCCCCGTGTGAGGGCACAGCATCTTCCCTCCTGTCAGCCCTGCACCAGCAGCCAGTCCCACCTCTGCACACTGGCTCCAGCACTGCACCTCGCTGCTGGTGCTGCTGGGCACAGAGCTGGGCACAGAGCTGGGCACGGCTCACCTGCTCAGCAGAGCTAGGTGCAAATGGAAATCTGATGGGTTGCCCCCGAGCACAGCAAGGCACCATGGGGCAAGGACCACTGCTGGCAGGGCTCCTCCCACAGCACCTACTCATGGCAGGCTGCCCAACAGGGGTTTTTAATTTTGTGGATGAAACAAGGCCTGAAAATTTCAAAGCTACTTGGGAATTGTAATTGTGTTTTATGCAGCAGGTTTAATGGTATCTGTGTAGATAAATGCCTTGGACCCCTTCAAATATCACAAAAAAAGACCTGGAATAATGAGTCATCAAAGGGCTTATTATATTTCCCACAAGAACTGATTGTCTGACGAGAATTCCAGATCAAGAAACCACATTTTAATTCAACTTCTCATATCAGCCACAGGCGAGATGTAACTCATGCTCTGCTCTGAACCTCTGTCGAGTATTGTTAGCCAGCCTCTGTGATGTGCTCCAGCTGCAGAGGATGAAACAGAGCCAGTGCATCTCCTGCTTTCCCTTTGGGACAGTGAGGCTTTTTTCTGGCATCCTTTCCCCGCTGGTGAACAGACCCACTGAAGTCAGTCCCACTGCCTGACTGTGGCAGGGATGCTCATGGGGCTCAGCCCAGCTCAGCAAATGACTCTGATCCTCTTCAGGCCTAAAACTGCTCAGGAGGGGGTAAAGTGCACTGCTGATACTGCTGCAGGAATTTTTACCAGTTGCTTCCTGCTATAGCCCCATTCCCCTCTATTAGTCTCCAGACCAATGTCAGCAACAGTTGTCTTCTCTTCCTTCTACCTTCTGCAAAAATTGCACTCATTAGGAGCAGGGTGAAAGTGCTTCTAATTCCCTTTACTCTTCATGAAAGTGGATCAGATCAAAGATAACCTTCCCGTCCATTCCTGAGAAGGAAATGCTCTCACCCTGCAGACTGGCTCCTCCTTACAGTTCTTTAAATCCTCAAAGAATGGACCATTTCTCAATGTTTTCCACACTGTGTTTTGCACTTTTCCACCAGTCCTGATCTGTGGCCCCTAAATATCTTCAGCTGCCAGGGTGGAGAGTTCCACAGAGAATTTAGGCACTTCCTTGGCATAGTTTACCTTTGCTTCCTGCCAAGGGTCCTAGAGGAGCAGACCATGGTCTCCCACATGCCGGCAGGCAGAAGCCATTCCAGGGCATAACAAATGCTCATTTGTGTCATGCATTGGCAAGCTCCTTCTCACAGCATATCTGAGCTTCTCTTCACAGGCGACTGTAAGGGCCAAAACTTGTGTCCACTTTAATCCCAGAATATTTCCAGTAGATGACTGAGAAGCAGAATAGAATGATTCGCTTTACATTAGGGAAAGGCGAACAATCCAGACTCCTTATTTAGGCCTCCTCATCTCTTCCCAAGATAATAATCATCCCACATTTTTGCCTTACAACAAAACCAGCCACCCAGGACTTTTCTGTATTCTCTAGGCTCAGTACTGACATGAGGAAAAAGCACAGATCCCTTTGCCTTTGGAGTGAAAAGAGAATTTTTATTTAATTGCTGGAACATGGGGCTTGTGCTGTAGCTGTGAATTTCTGGCTGCCTTGGAGGACAGGCAGTAGCAGGTGCCCACACATAGGGATCTCTGCTCCCACATTAGGGAGGACCTTTATGCAGGCCAAGGCTGGGGACTTGGCTGAAATGGGAAAAAATCTTGCTGCAGATTTCCTCTGTGGTCTCAGCCACACCACTTTGGCTGTTTGTGAGTCACCTGCAAAGGGAGCAGTAGAAGCACTGCCTACCTGCTGCTGGTGGCCACAAGAAAGGCACATGCACTGAGTGTCACGGGCTCAAGGACCTCGAGTGGGAGTGTTAGAGCTGTTCCTCACCCTACACAGCTTGTGCCCAGCCCTCCAGGAAGCATTGCTGCTGTCCTACGAGATGCACCAGCAGCTTGTTCTAAGAACAGAAGAAATCCTAAAATGGTTATAGATCTTTTATCAGATTGAGATAATGATGCATCTAATATTGCTGCACAAAGCCTCCCAGCCATAGCCAGTAAATATTTATTTTCTGTATTCTAAAAAAAAACCAGGTGCCATATTAGTATCCTATGAGATTAATGCATTATTCTACTCTGTTCTACATTAACAACAAAAATTATTGAATATACTTTACAAGAGATAGATATTTCTAAATCAGGACACCTAAATAGTGTTCAAAAGGTTTATAGTCAAAAGGTCAAATGGTATTTAAAAGGTTTTTAAAATTTCTCTGAAGACCTCTCTATATAGTTAATGTAAATTTTTAATAAAATTTGGGGAAACTGAGATTTGTCTGCAAACTATAATGGAGGCATCATTCCATTAGCACTTCTAAATTATAAAAGGAACACAAAGAAGAGAGGGAGATGAAGGGGAAGAGGGAGAGGCATAGGTAGAGGAAAGCTGTCTCCCTCATGCCCTAGGCCACGAGCTCACTACTAGGGAGAGGGATGTGAGGCAGAAGCAGGGGCATGTGAGGCTGGGCTATTATTTCACAGAGCAGGGTACTTTGTGTCTGGTGACATTTGGAGGAGGGAGAGTCATAAATGTGCTTTTGTCCTGGAACAGTGCCCACCACTAAACTGGCTAAATTATAGCCCATCGTTTCTTGCTTTGCAAACCAACTAACTGACAGACCTCAAAGCCTTTTCACCCACCAGGAATGGTCACCATGATGTCCACTATCTAAAGAGGTTTCAAGGGAGGTACATCCCTGACCTGCTGCTCTCCCATACTCCAGCAGCCTTCCAGAAAGGAACTTAAAGTTAGTGTCTGCGAATTTCTCAGCTCTCACTGCCTGGAAGGCTGATAAATAATGAAGATTTACACACATAAATTCTGGTTACACTGACAGAGAATGACTGGAAAACAGTATTTGTGAACAGCCTGGTGAGAGCGTGAGCAGACACAGTGATGGGCTGCCAGAGTGCTGCTGTGACCAGTGGAAAGGCACAGGCTTTGATATACAGGAATGATCCTGCCAAGAGGGTGCCCTTGCTGGGTCATCCTGCATGTGTTTGTGCAAGATAATGGCCAGACCTGCAATTACTGGGAAATGTGGGCAGTTGAAAAGATGGAATTTTTTTTCTGCCCAAACAGCTCTTCAAAAGGCTCTCTCTGTTTCAAGATGTTACTGAAGTGCATTTGAAGAAGGCAGATTTTTTTTAAGCATTGTATGATATGAGCCAGCAGAAAAAGCAGTCTGCGTCCTTGGAAGGATACAGGCATGGTATTGGGGTTTTGGGTTTCTATAACCAAGGAAAGCCTAAGTGGCCCATGTCAATGTGCACAGTCTCAGCTGCGAGAGCAGCTTGTGCCCAAGAACCTCTGGGAACAGCCAGAAATTCAGTGTCTCACCTTCCTTCAGTAGTAAGACTTCCCCTGGTTATTGAGGCTGGAAGTCTCTCAAGACATTCAGGGGTCTTTATATTTCCCTATGATCCTTTTCTTCTCCCAGTCATTTTATCACAGGAATCTGACTTTGCAGATTCCCTCACAAAGTGGAATGTCTGGATCTGGGTCAAGTGATTAAATAGAAGATAAATACAGCTAAACCCATTACCTCCAGTTTCACTGCCTGGCCTGCAGCTCCAGACAGGTGAGATTAACCCTTCCCTACCTCTACTCCACTGACTGAGCTGAATCCCTAGTGACACCTCCTCTTCTTGCCCAAAGTTTCTAAGGTAGCAAATGCCACAGAAGAGACAGAGTTGTGACTCAGACATGAAAAACAAGATAGTCCTCTCCTCATTTTTCCATGATAACAGGAGCAGCTTTTGCTAATGGAATTGCTGCATGTAGAGGTATGTTACTACACTTGCACAGACAAAGCCTTAAATCTCCTAAGCACTGGGAATGGTGCAAGCAAATCACCTGTGTGTGTGCATGTGCATGTGTGTGTGTGTGACTGCAAAACAAGATTCATTGCTCTTTCATGTATGTGTACACTTAACATGTCTTTTGATACCTGCTCTTGTCTAGCTCCAAATAGAGTATTTTCCCTTTCAATGCACTTTCCCTGCTCTGTCCTGAGTAAGAGGGATGACTTATCTACCTGTTACATCAGCTGCTCCAGGTGGAGAGATAAACATGGGCCTAGGGAAAAAGCTTGGTCAGCTTTTGACAGAAAGATTAAATGCAAGGGGTTGCTGAACCTAAGGCAGTGCCAGTGCCCCACACATGAATCTCAGCAAACAATACAACTCCCTCCATTCCAGAGGCACCAGTAGCGTGAGAAATGTGTCCCACTTAACTGTGACAATCGGTCTGATCCCAAGGGGGAGCAAAGCTCAGTCAGTCCCAGCGCTTCCTATTGCTGCCAGCAGTATTGTTTGCATAGCCTCTCCTCTCTCAGCAGCTGGGCAGCAAGTCCCCCTTTTTGGGGCTACAGAAAAGCAGACAGTTGGTCTGAGCTATCTCACCATGTGGGCAAGAGCAGTATGAATTCAGAGAGGGTTTAGGTCTTGCAAAGGGCAGGTTCAGTTTCTCCATCCAAATTTGAATAGTATTAATGAAAAAGCATAATAACAGGAAATTTCTCCCCATACTGGAAAAGGGCTGGTGGGATTTATTCTGGTAACTGTGAAATGATAACACCAGTCACAAGCACAGACACATCAGCTCTGCCATTAGCTGAACCCTTCTGCTTTCCACTGCACAGACTTACAGGGTAGCCTGGATCATAATTCATTTACCTGTTCATACACATGTTTTGGATACCACAGCTGGGAGCAGAAATGCAGAAGTTTAACATCCTGGCTCTACTTTACTCGTCAGGTTCTGGGTCAGCCCTCACTCTGCAACACTACACCAGCGACTCCCTACGTGGGTTGAGGCTATTCCTTCCTCTGCCACCCCTCCTGGTGATTCTAACTGCTCAGCAGAGACATGCTTTGCCCTTTCACAGCCCCCTCATCACCCATCACCCCTGCACCAGCAGCCAGGTTTGAACTACACACACTACACTCTGTTGGTGCAGGTAACACATGCATACCTGCATCCTTGGATTTGGTGATGGTTTTTTCCAGCACATGTGTCTCACTGGAGCACTGGAAGGACACAAAGAAAGGAAAAACTGGAACAAACCTCCCATGACATGTTGATCAAAGCAAGAACATTCAGGGCTTTGGCTGTATTCACTGACACCACCCTGAGAAGGACTGAGGCTGCTTTGAGGCTACAAGGGACACTCTGCTGCTGAGAACATGAGAGGAAAGATGCCATCTTTCAATTCCACTGTCTGTGAAATTGTGGTTTCAGAGACACAGTCACAAAATGGAATGTGTTTCACCCCCCAAAGTACTGAGGAAACCTGTAAATGCATAAACAGTACTGAAAGAGGAATACTTTATTTTCACACCTACTCCAAATCTGCTGTTCTTTGACCCAAACTGGTGTAAACTATCACATGGGGATAGCATCAGAGAGCAGCCTGCCAGCAGATCTTGAGCATTCATTTGATTCAGTCCTTCTAGGTGGCTCAGAGATGCACAGAAACATGCCACCTCTGGACTTGAAGAAATAGTTTTGCCAAGAGCCTAGCAAGCCCCAGTGCAGTAGCTTCAGGCTCCAGCTAAAGATCTTTCACGCCTCTTGCTGGAGAAACAGTGCCATAACAGAGCTCCGGACAACAAAGAATGAAACCAGGGAAGTGGAGAATAAAAGCCAAGTACATCAGGAATCTATGTTCCCACGGATAGACAGGTCTCCTAAAACATATTTCCAGTATTAAAAAGTGAACAAATAACCCATGCAACCTAAACTGCAAAATAGCACAGGCCTGGTATATACTGGCACCATATGTCTGATGTAATACAGTGCATATTCTCCTGCTTTTAAAACCAGAATGACTGCTTTAGAGGCTGTGGTACATGAGAAATTATAACAGATGTTCACATAGCATAGAGGAAGGTGGCATAGAAGTGGCTGTGTTGTAGTATAAAGATACTGGAAATAACTTCATAATAATTAGCTAGTGTTAGTCCTGACAGCCATGTAGTGGTCCACTCTGGGATCTGCACTGCCACAGGCTGTTTCCATTGCTCGAGTAAGCCAGCTCCAGGCCAGCCCAGGAGCCTCCACGTGGCACCAGCTGTAGTGCTGTGACTGCATTGTGGCAAAACCCAAACCTTCTGAGCAGCTCTTGCACAGAGCCAATTAAAAGCAGAAAAAGAGTAGAGAACAAATCAAATTGAGCAAAGACAAGTGTAAGGTCTTGCACCTGGGAAAACATAATCCTGGAATGCACCACAGGCTGAGATCTACCTGGGGTCTGTGGAAAGGGACCTGGTGTCCTGGTGGACAACAAGCTCGATATAGGTGAGCAGTGTGATGATGTGACAGAGAAACCAATGGGATGCTGGGCTGCATCAGCAAGGGCATCACAAGCAGAGATAAAGAAAGCATCCCACTCTACTCAGTGGCTGCCAGGCCACACCTGGAATACTGTGCTCAGTTTTGGTCCCCACTATGCAAAAAAGATGTGGACAGGCTGGAGAGGGACCAGAGAAGGACCATGAAGATGATCAGAGGACTGGGAAGCCTGCCATGTGAGGAAAGGCTGTGAGAATTCAGTTTGTTCAGCCTTGAGAATATAATGCTCAGGGGAGAGTTTATCACCGTGTTCCAATATTTAAAGAATGAGTACAAAAAGGATGGAGAGTGCCTTTTTACAAGGAGTCACATGGTAAAGATGAAGGGTAATGGTACAAGTTACTCCTGGAGAAGTTCTGACTGGACAGAAGAGGACAAATTTTTAACAATGAGAACAATCAGCCACTGGAATAATCTCCCCAGGGAAGTGTTGGATTCCTCAATATTGAACAATTTAAAATTTCAGGGAGACGGGGTGCTGGACCATCTTGTCTAGGTCATGCTTTTGCCAGATGATTTTTGTATGATTCTATGATCCTCTGAACTTAAAAACAGAAGTGATTTTGGATTATTTCGGTTATGTAGAAAAGGTTAATGCTGTATTAACATGAGCCATATGCCCACGTGGGCAGCTGGAGCCCTGAGACTGCCATCCAGAAGACTTTGAGGTTGTTTGAGAGATTGGCAGTGCTGGGTGGACAGGGGTTTCACAGCATTCAGCATTACTGAGATGTGATACTTGCATTTCCACACCCCACAGCTTCCTGTCAGTGCTTTTCTTTCCCCACTCCTCCGCTCTACATTGTTCTCTATCTGATACTAGGCTGATAGGCTGTTCCAATCCCAAAATACCTTCCCAACAATTCCATCTTGCTCTGGCTTCGTTTGGATCATCAGGGAGATATCTTCCTTAAAAATGAGCTTCGGTATGAAAAATATGGAAAATTCCACATTTAGAGACACAGCTTTATTCAGAAATCAATTTGCACTTATGGATTCATCAAAGGTAAAAGAAACAATGCTGTCCTTTGTAGGGAGAATACTACAATTTACTTGCTGTGCTTCACATGAAGAAGGAGCTCCATGGAAAGCCTTGCACTCTTAAGCTTCTCTTCCTCCTGCAGAGTCTCCATGAAAGCTGAAGAGAGATCAGTTTCAGGAAACCTGAAAAAAATCAGTTTTGTTTAAAATATTGGGACTTTTTAATTATTTGGCAAACATTTAATGTGTTCCTAATGGAGCATAAAGTGAGTGGACTCATCTTCTAACACTTCATTACCTCCTTTATGCTTTGTTTATTGGTAGTGATGGCAACTGAGTGGCCTAGAGGGAAATGGAATTTAGATTTCTGTAGCAGCCCAAAACAAAATAGTTTTTAATCTAGGTCGTGTATAAATGAATGGCTAATTTTCAAAGAATCATGGGCTGGGGTGTGAAAAGACCTTAAAGGTCATCTAGTTCCAATCCCACTGCCATGGGCGGGGATACTTTCTCCTGGACCAGGTTGCTTAGAGTCACATTCAACCTTCCCTTGAGCACTTCCAGGGATGGGGCATCCACAGCTCGTCTGAGCATCCTGTTGCCGAGTTTGTTCGCCGAGCCCCGCCGGCGGCCGGGTGTCGGTGCCCCGGCAGAGCGCCGGGCCGCCCGGCAGAGGGCGGGGAGCGGCAGAACATCCGGGCGGCAGAGCATCCATCGCGGCCCGGGGAACGCAGGATCACTGCCGAACAGCTCCCAGGGGCAAGCACTCGGCAAGCACTCGGGGCTGCCCCGAGGGACAGCGGCGAGCGCGGCTCCGGCCGGGGTCGAGCCAGCGCATCGCTGCTCCGGCACCGCCGCACGGCACGGGGAGGGTGCTCCGGTTCCTTCTCACCGCACAGCGTGGAAAAGCCAATAGAGACTTGGATTTGAAGCCAATAGAGACTTGGATTTGAAGCCAATAGAGTCTTCAGACCTGCGAGGCTTTGCGGGGCGGCTTGGGCATTCTCCCAGCTCGCCTTTAAAGTCTGCAAGAGCCGCACCGATGGGCGAAGGTGCCTATCTGCTCATACAAACTACCCAGCCAAAGGGACTATACACGATGAACTAACTCGTTCACAGAGGAAATTGAGGGAAATAAACACCCTCCAGCTTACTTTTTCCTCCTACTGGAAGAGATCATGACACTAATGATATTCCAACAAGTCTGGAGGAAACTGTTAGTGAAATTTTAAAATAAAAACATTCTTAGCAGGAAAATCCATGGAATCTATCCCATGTTTTAAAGCATTCCTTTGCCCAAATGTTCTTACAACTGTTTAAAATAGGAAAATCCATTTCAGTGAAATTTTTTTAAGTGTTGGATCTGTTTTAATCTTCAGACAGTAGAAAAGCAAAATCCAGAGCTTTTAAATATTTCCTTTTTAGTTTGTATGTATTTTTATTGAACTTCTTCTTAGAAACACATTTGACACTTTTTATTAACTAAATGGATAAGTTTAAGTTATTAACTATGTTACTAATGAAAAAATCCAATCAGCCTTTGGGGGAAAACGAAAGCTTTCACTTTGATACTTCACCTACACCTAAAAGATGAAGATTCCATCATAAAAAGGAAAAGGCAAAGAATATGAGAAAATAATCTTTCCTCATTAAAGAAAAAATTATTTTTTGAAATCTCTCATCCACTCAAGTCATACCCATGGAAACATTGTTTTCAGCTCAGTGGGCCTTTTTGGGATGCATTTCTTCACCTTGAACACTTTTGGTGTTCATGCTTTTGATAAAGTAATTTGTTGCTTGGAAACTACCCTGCATCATGGTCACTGTTGTCACTTGTATTAGTCCTTTTATTACTGGTATTAATGGAAGATGTAGAGACTGTACGATTACCCAAGTGCTAATCAAATGCAGAACACACACAGAAAAAGGGGTTTCTTGACATGCTGTGGTTAGGCAGGAGACCTGGCAGACTACCAGGTTCAGAGTTCAGGAAAAACAACAAAACTAAAAAAGGTAGCCAGCCACTGAGCAGCCAGAATTAGCTTTACAATCATGACATCTAAAGTAATAATGAAAAGGTGGCTGCCATTTATTTACTTCTAGCTTAGGTATCGTTAAATATCTTGTCCAGAAGCTCAGGCTTTCTGCAGCCTCTTAGCCAGAGGACAAGAAAGGACTATTTTTAAAATGAAAGCCGAGAAACCCATGTAATCAGAAACTTTAAAGAAAACACCAAGTGTCATGAGAGTAGGCACCACTGTTGTTCCCTATCACTATTTCCCTTCAGATTCTGCTTTTGATGCAAAATTTAAGGCTTTTCCCCCTTACATTTTTCAATACTATGGTTAAGTGCAGTGTGTTGCCCTTTAAGTGAATGGTCTTTTTACAAAGCTATTTGATTTTCTGCAATTATGCTATTATCAACAACTGAGATTAGGTAAAAAAAAACAAAGGTCTACAATTGCATCCGGTTTTCTTCTCCTTAAAGACAGTCATTTTACTTTTTGTTCATTATTATCTCCCAATCACAATAATTTTCAGACTGATGTATTAGAACAACATGAAATGGTTTGAAGTGCAACAAAACAAGCAACAGATTACTTGGTAAAAAAATATTTGGGTTTTTTTTTCCCCATCTAGGACTTCAAAACCACATGGAAGTATTTATTTGATGTAGATTAATTTGTAACTTTAATTAAAGTTTTGATTCAGAGTTAAATTTGATCTACATGTCTCTAATTTGGAAGAGAGAATCCTGAGATTTATAGATCATGTTGTCATGATGTAGTGTCTGTAATATGCCGTGCAACAGTGAATGGCGGAGGCTCCACCTGTGAAAATCTGCTGGAACTATTTGCTTTGGAGCTCTGTGCTCTGGTGGAACATTTGTGTAGACTTATTTCACAAAATAGCCTGCTAAGGACAACATCAGCTAGTGGGGAACTGTTGCACAGATTGTCTGTGACATACTGTGTTAGTGTTTCTGGGAGAGCAACACTCCTGGCCTCCCAATAAAATGAAATAGCAATAAATGATGTGTGCAGGAGGCATTCCATGTGGTTGTCTTAAAGTGGAACTGAAAGAGCTGCCTGACAAGGGCCATCCCTTGATGCAGAAGCATCATGAGAGCCTACCCCAGCCTTCCCAAGAGCAGCAGGGAGTAGCTGCAATGCCCTGGTAAGAAGAGTGGGTAGAGTCTCAACATGCAGAGTCAGAACTGCAAGACTTGGGCTGAAGTGACAACCTCTCTCATATTATGTCCCCTGCTCAGGAATTCTGCCTCCAGGTACTGCAATAGATAAAATGGTAACAAATGGGCTTTCTAAGAAGTATTTACACCTAACCTACTCAGTATTACACCAGAAAATTAAATATAAAATTACTGATGATAAAATTCACAGGCAACATCAAGATTAGCAAACAAGGGCAGAGAAGTTGTTATGCTATCTGATCTGAGAGTGCTTGATGTCAGAAACATGGGCCCATTCCCAGAAAGGGATTTTGCAGGCAGTGCCGTGCATGGCACTGCGGGCACAGGCCATTCCCAAGGAGTGATGGAGCACCCTCTGGGTATCAGCAGCTCTGGAAAGGGTAAAAGGACAGATGCACGGGGAACTTGTAGTGTCCTGACACAACAACCTACTGTGGGGATCCTGAAAAACATAGCTGAAAAGATATTTGTATATAAATAGATAAATGTATTTTGGGTTTAGTGGATCCTATATTGGCAGGGGCAGTTCAGACAACCGTGTTTTAAAAGGGACGTTGAAAAACTGAGTGGGGTTCACAGGAAAAATGGGAAAACCATATAAGGACTGGTAAAAATATCTTTTGTTGAGAAATTTAAAGAGACAAAATTGTTAACTTACTCAGAAAGAAATATTTTGACTTCAATAGATGACGGTATAGCTAATATCTTCCTAGGGAGAAGGTATAAAGAATGTATCTAAGCATAAAGAAAAGCATTAAAAGAACCAGTTTCTAGAAGGTGGATGCTGCTGAATTCATGCAGGGAATCCAAGCCCATGTTTATAATGAGGAGAGTGAGGACAACGGGAAAGAAATTCTTTATCTCTTGATTTCTGCACATCAGAATTCAGTGTCTTTCCTAAAGACAGCTTTATAGTTAAGCACAAGTTATTTGGCTCAAGCCAGGGTAACTGCTTGTGATATACAGAAGTGCACATTCCTATGGACTGCCAAAACATGTGACAGATGCCTAGAAACAAACCACCGAGTTTTGAAGTGCTTGTGAGCAGAGACATTCCTCGCTTTCCAGTCTTTGGGCCAACTACAGAGAGATCATTTCATATGGAAAAGCAGTTCTGGTTATTCATTAAAAACATACCAGTGCAAATTCTCAGACCCTAGTGTTTGAAAAAGGCTTTGTATGTGCCTCCTCTAGTCCAAAAGATTTCAGGACTGGTCTTGGGGCAAGTGATTAAATTTCTGTGTTTCTGGCTACAGTCTGACTGCTTATTCCTGCTGCCATCCCTGCAGCCCGAGGCATGGGCACCAATCTGGGTAAAAGGCAATCCACATGCATGGACCAGTACTACGACAACCAAGCAGCTTTCTTCTTTGTTTGGTAGATTATTTTTAACCCAGTTCAGCCTTCTTCCGCAGCTCATGGCCTATGAACAGCCTTGTCAGCACAGCCAGGGCTGGGCAGCCGTAGCAGCACCCACTCACCACAGAGCAGGAAATCCTAAAGACAGCACTGCCTCAGAGGCGCAGATGCCAAGGCTGATTCCCTGGCTCATTGCTGCCAAGGGAAAGCCCTGGCTTTGCCCCTCTTCCCCAACAGCACGGTCCCACCACCACCTCCTTTTGCTGGTGCTGGCAACTGCTGGGTTAGGCATGCAGCTCTGAGTGGGCAGTCTGAGGGACTGACTGCTGGAATGCCTCTACCTCCCTGCTGCATCACAGCATCTGCACCATCAGGCCATGCTCCCAATTCCCTGTACAGCCCTACAGCATTCCCAGGAAGGCTTTCATACACTATTCTAAACCCCAGGATGGATCATCCCTCCCTCCCCACTGTCCCTAACAGTGCCTTTTCCTGCTCTCTTGTTAGCACCAGAGCTGCTGTGGCCACAGGGTGGGCAAGCTTAGCCCTTGAGGCAGTAGCACAACTGCCAAGCCTGGAGAAGAGAGTAAAAGGTAGAAGGTTGCATCCAGAAATGTCTTGCTTACCAGCTGACCTCAGCAATATTCATCTGTCTCCATAGAGAACAGTTCATTCAGCTTAATCCAGTGAAACCCATTACTTCAAGAAGAGCACTGCATTGCTAAAGGATTCCTTTTCTTCTACCAGTAACAGTGGAAGACTCATACAGCATGATGAGGAAGAACACCAAGCACTGCTGGGTGAAGGTCATTGCCGCTTCTATTGTACAGCAGAAATAAAAACACAAGCTGCAGCTCTGCACAGTTACACACTCTTCAAAGAGTTCTTCCCCTGCACCTCATTCAGAGCCTGTCCCACCCTGCTACAGTAATTTGTAACTATGGGCTTCTGGCCGGGTTTCCTTCTCAGTCATGTAATTTCCTTTTCTTTTGTGGGCCATTTTCAGATTTTCAAAGGGAAAAGTTCATATTCTGCTTCACTATCCAACAACTGTGTATCATTGTGAAAGTGTTCTTGATTCTGGTGTTGCTTATTCCCAGAGTTTTTAATGCTAAAAGATGTTTAACAGCTAATGACACACTGAGTGAGACCATCAGCACCATGGTCCTGCAAATTCCAATCTTTTCTGTTTGCAGGAGAAATGTTGCCTGGGTAATAGCAGTAGGATTTTCCTTTCTGCTTGCAACTGAGTGACCCTTCCTGGAGGAAGATGAAGTTTGGCCCCAAGCAACCCGTTTCTCAGAGCTTGGGAAGCAGATGCCAGCCTCTTTGTATCGATGTGTTTACACAGGATGATGACACTCTTAAACGAGAGACTACTCGGTAATGTCAAGGCTGCTGTGTGCTACAGCTTGCAGAAGATCCCAAATGCTTTTCTACCTTTCCTTAGGCATCTGTTGAAGACAGTCAGGTATCTTCCACCACCCCACCTCCAGCACATGTCCTGACCTCCACCCTCTTTGCAGTGTTTTGCCTGAGCCACTGGGTGTTTTTAGGTAAGCTCATTCCACAAAATACATCCAGACTCATCTGGTGCAGGGGTCAGACTTTGCAGCTGACAGATGTACCTGCCAATTCCCAGCACTTTGTGCTCTGAAGACCATTTAAGTGTGGTTTTTGATAAGCTTGATTCAGTTTTACTGACTTTTGCAAGCATTACTTTTATACCATTGGCTAAAAGTTCAGTGTCAGTAGAAGAACCTTTTTGCCTCTGCAGGAGAATATCCATGGAGGAACAGATTTGACAGTATAATACTGGAAAGTCAACACCTAATTAGACAGTCATTATGTCAACACCTTATCAGACAGTCATTCTGAACTGATGTTGCCATTTGTAAAGTTTTATTCTCAGAGCCTACAGACAGAGGAGAATTGCTGTGGGTGGTGGAATGGGGGCTGAATGTACTCATAAAAAAAATTTAATACAATGTCTTCTTAATAAGTGAGGAGGCAGTTTGTTGAAGAAGGGAAGCCTTTTCAAGTCCCAAAGGTAACATTTTTGCAGAGGGAGTACAAATTTGCACAGTCTTCCTTCTGTAATTTGCTTCTATACAGAAAAGATACAAAACCTTCTTCATGGAGATTTTACCTCCTGATGTGATGGGCTGACCTTGGCTGGACACCAGGTGTCCACCAGAGCGGCTCTATCACTCCCCTCCTCAACCAGACTGTGGAGAGAAAATACAACTAAAAGCTCATGGACTGAAATAAGACAAGGAAAGATGACTCACCAATTACTGTCAAGGGCAAAACTGATCCAACTTGGGAAAATTAGCTTATTACCAATCAAATCAGAGAAGCAAAATGGGAAATATAAGCTAAATATTAAAACATCTTCCCCCACCCCTCCCTTCTTCCTGGGCTGAATTTTACTCCTGAGTTTTCTAATTCCTCCCCTCCAGAAGTGCAGGGGGACAGGGAATGGGGGCTGTGGTCAATTCATCACACATTTTCTCTTCTGCTCCTTCCTCCTTAGAGGGAGGACTCCTCACACTCTTCCCCTGCTTCTGCCTGGTGTCCCTCCCACAGGCTCAAGTTCTTCACAAACTGCTCTTGTGTAGGTCCCCTGAAGGTTCACAAGTCCTGCCAACAAACCTGCTCCAGTGTGGGCTCTTCTCTCCATGGGTCCACAGGCCTTGCCAGGAGCCTGCTTCCAGCATTGGCTTCCCAAAGGGTCCCAGCGTGATTTGAGCATCCACACACTCTGGCTTGGGGTCCTTCAGAGGGTAAAAGTAGGTATCATCTACACCATGGAGCACCATGGGCTGAAGGGGCACACCCTGCCTCACCATGGTATTCTCCACAGGCTGTCAGGGAATCTCTGCTCTGGCACCTGGAACACCTCCTCCCCTCCTTCTTCAACTGACCATGGTGTCTGGAGAGCCGTTTCTCTCCTGTGCTCTCACTGCTGTCTCTGGCTGCAATTGCTGTTGCAGTTTTCCTTTCCTTTTTAAATGTGTTACCACAATGGTGCTTCTACAGTCGCTGATGGGCTCAGCCTTGGCCAGCAGTGAGTTCATCCTGGATCTGGCTGGAGTTGGCTCTGTTGGACATAGGGGAAGCTTCTGGCAGCCTCTCACAGAAGTGACCCCTGCAGCCTCCCCACTATCCAAACCTTGCCACACAAACCCATCATAGCTGACTATTAAACGTATAAAGGCAACTGGCACACATTAAGACAAGGCAACTCCCTCTCAATAAATTAGCATGCCTGTGTTTACAAGAAGACATAATAGCTGTTATTTATATTGTACTTACATATTTAATTTTCTTTATAAATAAAAGCTTTATGCCTCCCTTTGAGCCTCCTCTTGCAGCCTCTGACTACAATAGCTACAACTAAACTATTACTCCAAATTAGCCTGGCATTCAGCATGCATTTGTATTACTCACATGATTTTTATTGGTTTTTTAATTATTATTTTTTTCTCTTTGTTCATTCATCAATCATATTTACAAACCCATTGTTGCACTTATTGCCAGTTGAGTGTTCTCACTCATTTCAGCACACAGACAGAAACTGCAAACTAGGGCAGCTCTATTAGGTTCTCTAATATTTCTGAGGAGTCTGAAGGTGCTGACAGCTTATGGTCTTTCCAAGGCAAGTGCAAGTGCCTCAAAGTCCATCTATCTGCAATTACTGGAAGGGGTAAAATGACACCGCACGCTTTTCCTCTCAGAAGGAATCTTCTCCCCAGAGGTTAGTTATGGGGAACAAAAAGCAAACTACAGCTGAAGACCTGATGACTGATACTCATTTGAACTTCCAAATAATCATCTGTGCCACACTGGCTGCTTCTGCAAAGTGAGCTTGTTTTGAACCCGAGTTGATTACCTTCCTTGTTGTTTTGCTAGACAGTTTAAATTAAGTGATACATCAAGAACTAGCCCTGAAGTTCTGCCACCCCACAACACCCAGTGAGAGCAGTGGAAGCAGCTGAAGGATGGCAGAAGCAGGCCTCTGTTTTGCTTGGGCTATGTACTTTATTACTTTTTGTCCTCACTCAATTTTTCTCTTCTTTACACCAACTTTGCATAGTAGGCACTTCAGGGAGTGCAGAGAGTATCAAGAAAGAACTTATTTCTCAGGACTGGAGAAAACGGTGTTTCTTAGGGCTACAGAAAAAGGGAAGTAGTTCCAAGAATCCAAGCCGGCACATTTCCATCACAGCCTCGTTTGCATACAAGTCCACTGTCAACCAAAGGAACTGGAAAATTATGGCTATTTATCCATTCCTCTCTTTACCCCCCGTTGTGCCTCTTTTTGGCAAAGCAGCTGAAGAGTTTGCATTGTTTCAAATTTAAAACTTGCAGATGGTTTTATTTAGAATTTGTTTTATTGGTGAGACATGCTTCCTCTGTTTATTAAATTGTGCCTACTTTTTGTCATCCGTCATGTTGCCCGCAATTTCTGCACAGAGCTGGAGGGTAGGGTTTGTTGTTACTGTTGCTGTTGGGTGGGTTACTTTTTTGGGGGTAATTTGAAATACGATCAAGCTCCGAGCGCCGGGGAAACACCGCGTCTTCTCATTCACTTTTTCCCGCAGCAGAGCATGAGGTTCCCGACGGGCGGGCAGAGGCGCGGGGTGCTGCCGGTGGGACAGGCGCCCGCCCCGGGGCAACCCCGCCCCTGGTCCCGGCTGGCGAGGGAGCCCCGGGGCACGGCCGCGGGCGGGGGTCACGTCTGGCCGCCGTGTCCCGGAGG
>VXAC01006637.1:64900-179996 GCA_013399225.1 Rhipidura dahli | reverse complement strand
AAAAAAAAAAAAAAAGACCTGGCCTGTGGGCAAAACTGTTGGCTCAGTGTTGCTTCCTCTTTTTCCTGTGATTAATGCCTCTCATTAAAGGGAGGAGAACTGGCAGAACCAGTTAAAAAAATACCAACCTAACCGTAAGATAGGATTGTTTTCCAGCACTGCAGGTGTGTGCGGAGGTTTGTTGAGCAGCAAAGGAGTTCCAGCTCCAAATATCCGGCAGCCTTGGATCCAGTCCTGCCAGTAAGGTTTAACTCCCTGTGAGACTGGTGGAGCACGAGCTCGTTGCCTGGGTTGGGCTTCACCTCCTCTAAATTTCCGTTTGTCTAATCACCAAGATTATAAGCAGTGAAAGTGGAAACGGAAATGAGTCTCCTGACTTTCTAATGAATTGTGTAGAAACCCCGCAACAGACCAGCATGCCTGTTGAGAGGACTGTGTGCTTTTGCTTTTCAAGTGCAAGCTGCAATCAAAATAAAAGTATTGAGATGATGGGTGTTTGCTTCTTCTAAGGAATGCTTGGACCAAACGTGCTCCTGCTCTAGAAGGAGTAGTTTAGCACAGAGCTGAGTGACGTGGAGCTCTTAAAACACATGCAAAGTGTTCAGGTGTCAGGGCTGCTGGTGTGCCCAAGGACTGGGCTAGCAAAGGAGAGGTTGGCTGCTGAAATCACTTACCTGGGAGGATTTGAGGTAGCCATGGGAGATGCCAAAGTTTGCCCTGGCTCTTGGCTAGATGCTGAATTGACCAATCTCACTGCAGCATGAAGCAGCAGGACCAGGGGAGGTCGTTGTTCCTCCCTGCCCAGGAGTCATGTCAAAAGCTGCAGCTCCTTTCAGCTGTTTGTGGAGCATGAAGGAAGTCCTCAGGCTCCTGACCCAGTGCTTGCTTTGGTGCAGAGCTCTCTGATTTTGGGATACGTTGTTCCTCTAGCATCCTTGTGGACCATGCATGAGTCATGGTGCTTTCTGGGGCAGTTCATGGGAAATTCTCATTGTGAGCCTTATTGGTCACTGATAGCAATTACTTGCACTTTTTTAACAAGTAAAGGGGAGGATTATTGTGAGAGTAATACCTGATTTTAAATAATGAGGGCAAAAGCAAGGAAACCTGATTTTTTATGAACTGGTGCAAGGTCCATCTTACTGGGATGGGATGTGGACAGCTTCTTGCTTGTATTCCTTGCTGGACAGTGATAGAGCTGCTTGAACTTGGTAGGAGCAGTGTAAAGGTTGTGAACGCTGCACAAGGAGCCTGAAGCAGGAAGGTTCCTGCACTGCAGCAGGCTGGTTTTGTGATCAGGGGGATGCAGGCAGTCTGCAGAGTGGAAGTTGCCTCTCTGAGGCAACTCAGGAGTCAAAGTCTGTATATTGAGGAGAAATACCAGTCCAGGCAAGAGAGGTCTTTGCTCTTTTTATAGAGAGTACCATGTACACTTTATCCTTCTGTGGGTTTTCTAATGTTCTTTTTTCCTTTAGTAACTCCTTTCTCATTCTGGTTAATTCCCAAGCGGGGCTGTGTGGTTTTAAGGGGTTTATTTTCCCCATGTCCATTTATGCAGGAGACGTACATGCTTTTACCTAGCTCTTTATTCTTAATGTTGCTGTTAGTAGGGCCTGTCTCTTGCTGGTTTATCTATAAGTGCTACTAAACCATTACCAGAGCTCTTAAAATGCTGCCTAATATTTGTGACATTTTGGTGTAGCATATTTAAAATCATTATTGCTAATCTGGTGGTACATGGATGAGAAAATTTGCACAGAGAAACTAAATGTAGTCCCAAAGACAGAATTGTTTGGGTTTGTTTTTTTGTTTGATAATCAAATAATAATACTGTTGGTTGACTTGGGGACCTTCCAAACAAAGAAATAAGCTGCTAAAACTTGATCTGAAGGTGTAAGACCGGGTACCAGTGAGAAGTAGTGACTTTTTCCCAGTGGAGTGAGCACAGATGGGAACTTCTGATGCCTCATCTGCACTGGAAGCATGTGTACCTGAGACCTGTGGTTTTCCTAAGTAAAACAAGCAAACATCACTTGTATTCCTCAGTTTGCATTGCAGCTTTCTAGCCTTTTGAGAAATATGGAGTCAGCTGGATGCACATCAGGGTTTGCTTGATGTCAGTGCTGAGTTGTCTGATCTCTCCCCTGAGCAGAGACCCTTCAGGCTCCGGGGCTGAGAGCTGCTTGTGGTGCAGGCGTGGCCGGTGCAGGGGAATCAGCACGTTCAATATCCAATATCCGCTGGCATTGAGCAAGTGGCAGAGTTCCTGCTGGCCTGCAGCTGGGCAGCCCTGCTGTGGGATGCTGCTTTTGCTGCTTCACATTTCACCCCTTGTCACGCTCGTGGCGTTTCTCATTGTAAGCGTGTTGGGTGAAGTTTCTTGGACCAGAGCTCTTGTGCGGCTGCAGACAATTTTAATCCCCCCTCTAGCACTGACCACTCTGCAGTAGTGGAGTAAAGAAGGCTTTAATTTTACAGGGTTTTCTGTTATCCCCATGGCCTCTTCTCTGCTACCAAAGGTGTTTTTAAATAAAGCCTCTAGAGCCATGTTCCTTCTAAAGCTACGTAGTAAAATGTGGCTTTTCAGGAATTCCTGCTAGTTAAACTTGTCTGTGCAAGTGGATTCCAGCAGCAAGTCCAACCACCCTAAGAAAAGCAGAGGACAAGGTGAGAGGTTTGTGTTGCCCTGTATGGCATCTTTGGAAAGATGAGGGAAAAGTGCTTTGGAAAGAGAAGAATTTTGCAGGTACGAGAGGCCAAAGAGCAATGGAAAACAGAGCAATCCCGTGGCATCTCTGAAAGGTGGGAGCAGCCGAGGTGGGTGGAGAAAGAACCTGATGAGGAGGGCAACACAAGTATCCCATGTTAGAGTTGTTTTTCTTTATAAAGCCTACCACATGAGGGACAATAGTGATAGAAAAGATTGAGAGAATTGAGAGCAAAAAAGCGGAGATGAAGGGGTAAATTTTGACTTGGCAACTAGAATCACATTTTCCATGTGGTATTTTAGAAGTCTGATCACTGTCCTCAGCACACAGGCTTTGAAGTTCAGCTAGAAGTGAAGGTGGTACTATCACAGGCATTTTCCCAACTTCCATCTCAAGCTCTTCAAATAAGTGCAAGAGCATATGCTTCTGCAGAGACAGTCAAGCAATTAAAAATACTGACATTTAAAGTTTTACTATTGTGTTTCTTGGTCATCACTCCATTTGTGAGGGCAGGATAGCTTGTATCCTTCAGAGCTGTTGCTGAAAGGCCACATCTCTGCAAGGTTGGGTGGCAGTACTCTGGCAGTATTTGGGCTCAGAGCAGTTTCTCTGCAGTCAGAAGGTAAAAGCATTATACATATAAGTGAAGGTTTAAGCTGCAGAAACTGGCAGCCTCCAGCAGTCAGTCAGTAATGCGGACTGCAGAACTGTTTCAGTGCAGTCCTTCGCTCATGGACAGCCGTCAGTAAGGGGCCCATCAGAAGGGTCACTCATAAGCCAAGTTGTCCAATTTGAGCATGCTCTGATAAATGGCTTCTTTCTCTGCCCCCTTTTTTCTCTCTTCCTTAGGCTTTGGCTTTTCAGCAAGGCTAGTTTTCCTTCGCCTGTAGTGACTTGTCCCAGAGGAGGGACTGCTGTTCTAAAGTCTTGGCATCAAACCCTACTGGGGCTGCCACTCCCAGCACTCACCTTGCTGCCTGTGCTGCTGTCAGCTGGGGCTGGCTCCTTCCCGTGGAAACCTGGCTGTGGGTAGTGGGGGAGATGTATAAGGACAGGGTGGTAAAAGTTCATGGGAGGTGATGTGGGGGATTATCTCACATGGCAGCTCTAGGGTTGCTGTAATTAGCTTCCCTGAGAGCCAGCAGAGCTCCTGCTTTGCGCACTGGGGAGCTGAGGCACTGAGCATCCTGTGCTGGTCCCCAAGCCAGGTCATCTCTGTGGGCTGCAGGGCACTGGCTGCAGGCTCCTGGCTGTGGATCAGGGCGTCTGGGGTGCACAGCTCCAACGCTCCCCCACTAACACCCTTTCAGAGTGGTGAAGGCTGCTAATTGGAGCTCCTATTGGTCAGGACTATCAGTCTTTTGCAGGCTGATAATCAATATGAAATATTTTCCAGTACATTCCGTTTTTAGTACAATGAAGCTTTATTTTGAAAATGTATCATATAAACTGTCCCATCATATGCTGGGTGGAGTTAAATGTGGTCCTTCAACTGCAGACTCAAACTGAGTGTTCACAGCATCTTCCTCAAAAGATGTCCTAAGTTTGACTGGAACTGCCTTTCCACTGCTGGTATGTTCCTCTCTACACCTTTCATTTGTATAAACCTTGACTTCCTCATGTCTGTGTGTACCAAGGGGGTTTGCTGTTGTTTGGGTTTGTAAATTTCTTTTCTTCTGATGCTGCTGGAGTACTTCATGTGATCTGCTGCTTTCTTTGAATTGGAGACTCCTTGCTTGGAAGCGCTAATGAGAATGCTAAATACACCACAGTTTGCAGAGTCCATTCTTTTTATCAGTTCAGGGAAAATTAATGAAAACACTTGGAAACTGGCTGAAGAAAAAATCGATACTGATGACACAGAAACATACTTTTATGAACAATAAAATATATTCTATAGTTGTCATTTTTCACACCTAGGCTTGCCTGTTATCTTTTCTGAGATCAAAATAGTTCAATCAGCTTTTGAAGAATAGAAGCTTTTAAATTACTGATTTTCTCTTCCCTTTGTGATTGTGAAGAGAACATCTTATGTGTGGTACGTTTGTTAGTTGCTTAGTTCCTTGAAAATTCTACCTCAGGTAGTGAAGGGCTGCTGCGTGGGTGTAGAGGTGCCTGACGCTCAGTGCAAAGTCCCACCAACTAATGCTGCGTTGCTGTTGCAAAGGTGGTACCTCCAGAACTGTGGATCCACTGATTGCATCTCCTGGATGTGTTGAGAGCTAGCACCAACTAAACCAGATGCTAGCATAGCCTCTCTAGGTGTAACTGGTGTTGGCTGGGTGGTTTTTTTAACCAAGTCTCATTCCTAGTCAGGTGTTGAGATGTTGCTTTTGAATTCTTCTAGGATAGCTGGTGAACGTTTGTAGTCCCTTAGTGACTTGCATGTGTGAAGTCACTTTGACATGCTCCCTCTGCCTCTTGGACTGGAATTGAATGAGTTCTTGGGCTCTTTCCATGCTTCTGCTAATCAGCATTTTAAAAATGTCCATAGTGTAAAGGACCAGGTATTTATGCAACCCAATCCCTTTGTGTAGAAGACACACTTGAGATTGCATGTATGGCCCAGAAGTGCTTGGCCCCCGCTGGAAAGTTTTTCTAGTTAGCTGTGTTAGGATATACAGGGTCTGAACACCCCTCTCTCTGTATGGAAGGGAATGTGCAGATCAAATTGTGGTGGTGGTGAATTCAGCACACGGATATCTGGTTTCTTGGCAGGTCCGACACTGGGAGTATCTGGACTGCTGCCTGCCCCAAGGAAAAGGGGGTCGGTGTGACCCATGCTCAACCACTACTCATCCAAGCCATGTAACATGAGTCCCTAACCTGTAGACAGATTTACCAGCTCTGAATAATGTCTGTTGTGCTGTGAGATCTTATCTTCCTAATGGCCTGCAAGAGGGTACAAATGAGGAGAAATAAATACTGCTCTTGCTTTTGCTTCCTCTGCATTTTGTGGAACAGTTGATGTGTTCTCATTTTGCTTTCTGTGTTTGTTAGTGCTTTTAAAGAACTGAGCTAGTTTGTCAAAGTTTTGGGAACCAGTGAAAGTAAGATCTGCTCCTACCTTCTCATTTTCTCCCACATACTCTTTTCCTTTTTTGCCGAACAAGTTAAAAGAAAGGAGCTGCCTGCCGTGTCCTGAAGTCCAAGTAGAGTGAAACCACAGTAACAAGCATAGACGAACTGTCCTGTAACATCCTTCCACAGAAACAGGCACCAACTAGATAAATTGTGCCAAAGCAGGATTTTAGTTTTACTTTACATCCATACCCATAGGTCCCAATGGAATGGGGATTCCCCTGCACCTCAGACAGCCTGCCTAGAGGTATTGGTGCTCCAGAGGCTTTACAATTTTACATTTGATTCCTGAAGCTTTTAAGTTGGGTGGTAGACATGGGCATTGTTCAGTAACCCGGTGCCTCCTGGAAGTCCAGAGGTCTCTTGGAGGAGTGGAAGCTTCCCATCTTCCTTTGGGATAAAGAGCTTTGGGTTGTGATTTGTAAGTAATACAAGTCTGCTCAAAAAACCTTCTATCATGTGACTGTATCAAGAGTGAAATCTTGTTTTGTGATTCCTGACAGAATTTAGCAGCAGCCATACAAAAAATCACTAGTGTATGTTTAGGCAGACCAGCACTTGGCTGTTGCTGTTGAATGTGTTGTTGGCTTTGTGCAGGAAAAGGGAGCTCTGGCAAAATGCAGTGAGTTTTTTGACTTGGTGGGGCAGTTTGATTTTAGTGCATAGCTTGTCTGTGGCTCACAGACGTGTGTGCAAGCCTGTCCATCCAGTTCGGTGTTCTGACACCACTAAACATTCATCAGTGGAAGAAAAAGACATCATACTGCAGGTAATCTTTCTTTTTTAAAGAAATGAAAAGCTGGAACTTCTGGAAAAGTGTTGAGTGAAAGGCTGTATGAAAAGCTGGAACTTCTGGAAAAGTGTTGAGTGAAAGGCTGTCTTGTTAGAAGATGGATGTGCTTTCAGAGGGGCTAATTTTGACACGAAGGAAATATATGTAGAGCTGATTGCTGGCCAAGTGCCAGTCACTGAAGGGCACCGGAGGCTGAAATGCCAGGCGGTGCTGGTAGTGCTGGCACTTCAGCCCATGGCGGTTGGGTTGCATGAATTATCTCTCTGCCTTCCAGCTAATTTTATCCTGTTGATTTTTCATGAATCATTTCCCATCTCTGTGGGTTAGAAATTAAAGTGGAAGTTTGCTAGCCAGAATAGCCACATCTGCTATTTAGAAACTAGTGTCTGGGGTTTGCTTCCTGCCCACCCCCACGCCTTTCCTCCCCTTTCCCTTTTTACCTCCATCATTGTTCAAATACATGAATCACTGGTGTTGCTCACCCACAAAAACTTTTAGGCTGACCAGCCTGCACAGGTGCAGGCGTCTTCTGGCTGTGTGTGCCCTCACTGTGGGCAGTGGGGGTGGCAGGCAGGTGCTCAGTGCTATGTGCCAGGGTCCCAGATGCACAGTGAAGCTGTCAGGACCTGACCAGGGCATCTTGGATTTCCTGCATGTGCCTTATAAAACGTTAAAGGCACTCTAGTGTCTTTTCCCTCTCCCAACACAGCAGAAGAGCAGCAGTGTGACAGTGGCCCAGCCCAGCCTGTCGTGTGCCTACCAAGCACTTCTCACTCCAGCTTTTTTGTCTGTCCATGGATGAGAGTATAAGGTCATTTGGGCAGTAAATTCACTTCTCTGCTTCCCTTTGTTGGGCTTTGTGCCCTTGACTGCCATTGCTGCTGACATCTGAGCAAGGGAAAGAGTAAATCCATTATCCAGAAGTTGAGTGCTGCAAGCAGTGATCCAGGGACCCGCATGGGAGCTGCGTAGTGTGGGGTCCTGTCAGTGAGCAGAGTTTTGCTGGCAGCTGTGCTAAGGAAAAAAGCACGTTCCCTTGAAATATAGTGAGCACTAGATGAATGAGAGGAGGTCTCTAGCTTGCTCATGTTCATTTTTAATCACTCTTGGTGGATCTCAGCAAATGTGGGAGACTGAATGAGTGACTGTGTTGGGACAGTTTTGAAAATTGCCAAGTGGATGGCCCAGGAAAATACAGTCTGGGTAGCATGACACCAATCCTGGGTAAATATAAAGTTATTTATGCCTGAAGATTGATGTCATGGAAAGTGTCTTGTACTCCTTGAAAAGGTCTGATTTTGTTCTTTGAGAAGCTTACCTTTGGTTTAAAGAGAGATCTCTATATGTGATACATATTTAAGTATAAAAGGCAGTTAACTCAGTGTGTGAGAATCCAATTAATAGCCAATGCCAGAGAATATCAATAAAATATAAGTGGCTTAGAAAGTGAGGGTAGTGATTGATAGAGAGCCAGCATCCAATAAATAAACTGAAGTGGCAGTATAAACAGTAAGGAGGATAAAGGATACTCTAAGCTAAAGGACAGTACTAGCACGCTAATAAATCAACTGGTTGAGGATTAACTTCCAGATGAATGTAGAAAATATCTTTTCAGCATCGAAAGATCACGGTTCTGGCATTGCCACCTTAGATGAGGGGAGCAAATAATCCAGCTATTTTAAGCTAGAGCTTGATCATTTTACAGAAGAGTCTCTGCAACATGATATGTGGAGCTGTGTTTTCAAAGAAGTAGACTTGATGACCCTTGTCTTCAGATAAGGGGAAGGGAGAAGCCAGATCTGCCTGACACTTACTCAGTGATGCAGAAGAAGACATGACTCATCACTGGCAAAATGTGTAGATGAAACATGTTTGGTGAATTGTAGCTGTTGATGGGGGCAGGACAGTGTAATGCAGTTTATTTGGTAAATGAGGTTATTGAAACCAAGTCATTTTCATGCAGACAAGTGGAGATTTATGAACCTTGGAAGGCATGTCCTGAACGTGATCTGTGAAGGCAGGCTGTGTCCTGAGCAGTCCCGTGTGAGAACATGGGGGTCAGAATGGGCAGGCGGCTCTGGGGAGCTTTCTGTGCCAGGTTCTGGCTGGAATAGACAACCATGATTTTGGACACAAACAGGGTAGGAGGTTGTTTTATGTCTGTAAACCTTATATTTATTTCAGACTCAGTCTTACATCAGCGTGGCTTTCTAGTGCCAGGATCTTGAAGTAATATAGAGAAAATTGGATGAGTTACACAGAAGAATGATGAAAATTGTTGGAAAGCTGAAAAAAAACCTGCATGGGTGCATAGCCAAGGCACTGCTATGTATGTGGTTTTATTCAGTGCTTATCACTATTGCTATCCAAACACCTTTCAGTAGTGCCTTAAGGAAGAAGGCTTACAGCTGCCACTTGTACTCTTATTCTGTCCTTAGGGAGAAAAATGGTGAAATAACATCTAGTTGTAGTACTGGGGTTTTGTGTCTGTTTGTTTTAACTTTATAAATGTAGGTATATATTTATGTTGAAGCCAAAGGCAAAGAAGGGCAACTGGCAGTTCTGACCAAAGATGGTGAGGTTTATTACAGCCATTAACCTGGGAAGCAATTCTTTCCAGTTGCTCAGAGCAGTGTCCCAGCATGCTGGGTATTTCAGCCTTTACCATTGGGTTTCAGGGCCCTTTGAAAGAAGTGCTGCCTGGTGCCCAGAACTAGAGAAAGTCACATATGACTTGTCTGTAATGGGGATTAACAAATGAGATGAACTTGTGAAATGTTGGCTTCTCTTCTCATGCTAATCTCGGATGGAGGTTTTGTCCTGTTAGTAGGCTAAAAGTAAAGGAGTGGGACATACAGGGTGTCAGTCAGAGTGTCCTAATTCTCATTTCTACCCTTAAACTGTGAATCTGTGAGATCAATGCAGGGAGCTGAGTACAGCAAAAATGAGAAGTTTCCATGTATTTTAAAAATGCAAGCCACTTACATAATCCTTTCAGCTGCAGTAAGTACCTGCCTTGGTTCTGTGGCATGTTGCACTGTTTCAGGAGCTTTTAGGCTGCATGGGAGCTTTACATTGTCAGCATCCTGCTTGTTTGAGCCCTTACTCATACTTAGCATGGAAGTTGTGTCGTGTAATACCTGCTTTGCATAGGCTCCTGCTGATCCATGACAGTGCAGGGATCAGCACGTGGATCCTCTTCCTGCTCTGAGATCAACAAAGGGCAAATGCTCCCAACTGACCCTAATATGGAATTTCGTGACAAATCTTTTAGAGTTATCAGTATTTTCCATCTTCTCTAGAAGCCATCATAAAACAAACTTAAGACTGGTTCAGGGGTTGTTTCAGAGGTTTTCTGTCTTCTCCCTCTGAAACACATCTGCCATGAAGCAGATCATGGGGGTTTTTGATAATGTTTTGCCAGTGAACCATATAAGAGTGACAGTGTGAATCTCGCATCCATTTGAGATTACAGGAGGAGTTCCAGGCTGGCAAACTCGAGTTTCCCTGTTCCCAACTTGTCTGCAGTTAGGATGGCAGTGGGAATTTGGTGTTGTGGCACCCCATCCTGTTTGTCATGTCAGTTGCTGGTCTTGGGCAGGTTAAAACCACTGGGAACTCTCAACCATCCCTGCTGTAAAACAGGTTGAAGTCTTGTGGTTTTGAAGCTTGCTCTCCAGGCTTCTTCAGAAAGCTGTAGAAAAACTGGTGGTGGTGTTTCCAGGTATCTTTCTTGTAGCCCTGACCTTCTTCAGTGTTTTCAGAAATTGAAACTCAGGCAAAATATTTCATACTTCTGGTGAATTCATGGCTCCTCAGTGTAGTGGGGTAATTGACAAATGAGTTAAACAAGTCCTAGTCACAGCCCATAGCTGCTCAAATCCTACCTTATGCATGACCTATAATTCTCACTAATTGAGTTTGAATTTGGGACTGTTTCAGCTTGTTGCCAGGTGTGCTGGCTGCATTCATTCAGCCTTGCTCTGTGGCCGTCAGAGAAGAGCCCGAGCCTCACAGCAGGCTGGGAGGCAGGTCACGGGGTCTTGCCCTGCTGCCACCTCCCTTTGCTGTGCAAGGACACTGCTCCGCTGCGCCCTGGGTTCACAGGACAGCTTCACCCACAGAAATGCTGTACTTTTCTGGGGAAGGTGCTGTGACAACTGTGTAGGCAAAAGAAATTTTCCCAGCGGAGCGTTGGCTTATATCTGGCTGTGGACAGTGGTCCTCCTCTGAGCAAACTGGTTTTCCCTGTTACTTTGTGGGATCTTTGATCTTTCAGAGTTTGCACTGGCTGCAAGCAGGAGCTGCATAGCCAGCTGGTACTTCATAAAGTGACCCAAAGTGGTTGGTATGGCCGAGGACCTTGGTAAGTGCATTCACCTCAGGGAGAACGGTCAGCCTGGGTCTTCCATGGCTGTATGGGGGGGAGCTCAGCCTTGAATGCTGTGCTTTATTCCCTGGTGTCAGCTTGTCAGTAGCTGACTGTTCTGGATTACTATTTCTGACATTAATATGCAGCTGTGGAAAAAGCATATGTACTTATGACCATCTTTCACCATGGGCCTGCACTTTAAAACATGGTACAAGCTAAGCAAGATCTGCCTTAAAAGAACAGGGGATGACCTCCAGAAGGCCAGCAGTGAGAAGCTGAGTGAAGGAGCTGTGTGCTGAGGAGGGGATGGATTCCTATATGGTTGTTTCACATGAAAGAATGTCCCAGTCTGGGAAACATGCCAGTAAAATGTAAAATTAAAGCTCTGTTTTGGAGGCTGATCCATGCAGATAAGAGTCTGTGACTGTTAACTAATAACTACAAGAGGGGCAGTGATAAAGGCGGCATGCTTGAGGACAGGAATTCACAGGTTCGTTCATGCTTAACCCCATGTGGAGGTTTTTTCCTGCATTAGAGATTAATAGCTCAGATGTTCTTGTGTTTTCTACTTCCCTGATTTTGAGCAATATGGCAAAGCCACTGGAGATCTTAACAAGTGTCTTGCAGAAATGTGACAGGTCCTTGCCTACTTTGTAAAGAAAACAGGAGAGGTTCTGTGGCACTGCTGTGAACACGGGGGTGATCCAGGCATGCCTCTTGGGATTTGTAGCAGCCACGCTGGTGTCCTGGTTTTGCTGAGGACCACTGTGCACAATTGCCTTTGCTGTTCAAAGTGCTTGATGTTGTGTGCAAACAGCACCTGGATCATCACAGCATCCCTCTCAACAAGGGATTTTCCCTGCTGACATGCTGCTAGGACGTTGCAGTAGGCTGTGTGCCCACTGAACACTGGGAGGGCTGAATGTCCTGGTGGGCATGGGACAGGTGAGGCCAGGTACCCCCTGGGAATACCCTCAGCAGTAACCAAAGAGCCTGCTCTGCTTATGCTTTCATGGTGCTTTTCCACATCATCTGAAATCTTCAGAGGATCTTCATATTTAGATGCTAGAGCAAACACAATTATAAAAATTGCCAAGAAAACCCCAAAACAATGAACGGGAGGGAGTGAAAACTGCAGAATGTGCACTAGACTCTTGTAGCTGTGGAAAGCTGAAGGGGGAGGAGAAATGGCAAGAAAGAGAAACTAATGAGCAGTGAAATTATGAAAAATTAAACACTGCTTTGAATGTGTCAGAAGCTAAAAGAGCCCTAAAAGCACAGTCATCTGCTGAGGTCTGGAATTGGAGAAATGTCATATGTTTCTTTTCTGGAAGAAGATGGTACCAGTTACAGCAGCAGCGTAATGCTCTCTGTTGTAGCAGTAGCTTGGGAAATCACTAAATAGCAGCTACTACAGTGGTACATTTTAAAGTTTGCTGTTCTGGCTAACTTGCATCCAGGGATTTTAAAAGGCCTGACTGAGCAGCGCTCTCTGGGCCATAAATGCTAATGTTAAAAAAGTATGCATAATGAGTTAGACTCAAAAAAAATGTTGTGTATTACTCATAAGCAGGTAGGCCAATTTCAAGTTTAACTGGGCAAATTAAACCAGGCTACCCATGGTCTGATGTTTGCTTCCAGTAAAATAATTTAGTAGCTGATATGGATCAGATTGGTCCTGATTTACGGGGGTATTAATTGTAATAATCAGCCTGTACAGGGTTTTTTTGAAATTGTTCTTTTCTAGCACAGTATGATTTTCTGGTGTTGCTATAGTCTTACTTGATAAAGGTAAAACTGTTGGTAAGTCTAGCGTGTTTAATGCACTGAAGTTGTGCAACAAGTCATGGGAATAAATAGATGGGATGATTCAGTGTGTCACACACGCACTGTTGGAGCGAGTCCAGAGGAGGGAGGGTGGTGAAGATGATCAGAGGGCTGGAGCACCTCTGCTGTGAAGACAGGCTGAGAGACTTGGGATTGTTCAGCCTGGAGAAGAGAAGGCTCCAGGGAGACCTGATTGCTGTCTTTCAGTACTTGAAGGGAACTTATAAGAAAGCTGGGGACAGAATTTTTAGCTGGGCCTGTGGCAATAGGACAAGGGGGACTGGCTTTAAACTGATAGAGGGTAGATTTAGATTAGATATTAGGAAAAATGTTTTTACTGTGAGGGTGGTGTGACACTGGGACATACTGTCCGGAGAAGCTGTGCCTGCCCCATCCCTGGAAATGTTCAAGGTCACAGTGGACAGTACTTTGAGCAGCTTGGTCTAGTGGAAGCTGTCTGCCATGGAATGGTAACTAGATGAACTTTAAGGTCCCTTCAAACCTAAGCCGTTCTGTGATTCAATGCATAAAGGAAAACCTGACTAAATAAAAGGTCACAGTGTGGCAACAAAGGGAGTCCCATTGCTGGTAGTGTAGTAGTCTCAGCTGGGAATTATTTTTTTGGCTCAGTGCTAATCAAGAGGCAGAAATTGGTCTCTTCTCCCTATTAATAAGTGATAGGATGAGAGGAAATGCCTTCAAGTTGTACCAGGGGAAGTTTAGATTGGATATTACAAAAGAGTTACCAAGCATTAGAACAAATTGCCCTGGAAGGTATTTAAAAGACATATTGCTATGGCACTTAGGGATATGGTTTAGTGGTGGACTTGACAATGCTAAGTTTATGGTTGGATTTGATGATTTTGAAGGTCATTTCCAGCCTAAATGATTTAGTGGTGGGCTTGGCAGAGCTAGGTTTGCGTTGGACACAATGATCTTAAAGGTCATTTGCAGCCTAAATGATTCTCTCGATTCTAAGATTGCGGGTGTCCTGGGAAAAAAAGCACAAAGTTAGTTTGGATTAAGCTTGCGGGCAGCATAGAATTTGGGCAAAAAGAGGCGAGTTAGTGGTGAACTTGGGGTTGTGTGTGTGCTGGGTGAGACAGCAAGGAGTTGTGTGACACTTACAGCAGTCACCTGCTCTCAGAGCAGGTGGGAGGGTTGGCAGCGTGTGTGGTGGCCTGGGAGCAAGGGCAACATGGTTCACTGCAGACAGAACCCCAGCTGAAAACAGAACCCCAGCTGGGCACAGTGGCCAGAAGGTAAAATGCAGCATTTGGACACAAGCACAGCAGTCCTGGGCAGGGGCAGGGAGGGCATTATCGCAGTGCAAGGTGCTGCTCCCGCCAGTGTGCCACGCAGGAATGTTGCTGATAAGTTGGAGGGAGTTCAGGGAGGACCAAGAGAGGGGAGGACTGCAAAATGTGCTACACAGTAAAACACAGAACTTCATGTGTAAAGGTGTAAACATAGTGTTTCTCTTTTTTTTATTCCCTCTTTGTTTGGAGCTATGCAGTAGTTTAACCAGAACTGAAGGAAGTGCAGTGACTGATTTCCTTGGCAGGAGGTTAGATTGCGTCATCACAGGGTTTCTCTCACTCTGTAAGTCTCCGTGGGAAGAGTGGGAAAGGAAAAGTCATTTTATCTTCGGAGACAAGCGTATGCATCTCCTTCTGCAGAATGACTGGGGGTATATGGGTGTTCTAACTCCAGGTGTCCTGTCTGCCAGGCTTCCAAAACAGGTGGTTGTTCTGAGAGCATCTGCCCCACAGCCAGCATCCACCTTTCCTGTGACAGTGCAGGCCCCACAGCTAACCAGCTCTGGGACAGCACCTGTCTCATCTTTTAACATTTTCCTGCTTCCCAAGCTTTCTCCCTCTTCAGCTGCTGTACTGCAGACTTTGCAGAAAAGACTTTTTCTTCTCTGAGAAGGGCAGGTATGCCCAGATTGCAGCACTGGCTGGTGCATGGGTACAGGACTGGAGAGCTTTCCTCTTGCTCCAGAGAGCGCAGACAAGGGACTCAGCCTGCCAAAATAATGAGCCCTTCTTTGGCGTTATTATCGCTTTCCTTCTGAATGGCTGTGGTAGTTCTGAAAGAAAGTGTGTCTTGTTTTGGACATCCTGTAAAGGCTTGAAAGTGCATGTGTTTGCATGTGTCTAGTTGTGCTATGCTGTGGCTCTGCTTTCAGTCCACTGTACAAGTATTAAGTAACACTCCTTGATACAGGCTTGGTAAATGTCTTTCAGACTGTACACTGGCATGTGAGAAGTTGGGTTGGAAAAACGAATCATTTGTCCCCTGGCACAAAGAGGAGCCAGAGGGGTTGGGAATGGCATTCTTTCTTGCTGTAAATAGGGCAGAAATGCTGACCAGACTTCCATGGTCTTCGGGCCCATATAAGCATGTGTGGAATAAGAAAATTCCTGTCTTCAGGGGTTTGTGACATTAGAAGATGAATTTAGGAATGCCCTGAGCCAAGTCACGAGGGAGATGGGCTCTTCCACCAGTTTTCCTGACAGAAGTGCTGTGATCAGCTGCAGAGGCCCCTTCATCAGCACTGCAAGTATGCAGCATAGCAGAGCATGACATTGGGCAGTGGATGTGGAAGGGGCCATCACAGGGGATTTGGGGGAAGCAGCTGTGAAATCTGTCTGATCTGGTGTGCTGCCTGAGAGCAGACAGTTTGTGTGCCTTGGAGGAAGTCTTAAGATGAGTGCAATGAAGAGATGAGTAGCACTCTAATTTATTCCTTTTCTCATGCTGGGATACTCTTAAACTTAGTGGCCTTTCAAAAAACCTAAATTAAACCCGTTCCAAATAATTATCACTTGACATATCTATATTTTCTCTTCAGCACCATCCCATGATGGGAGAGGGAGGGAAGTATTACTGTTTTGGAGCTTGCTGTCCTTAAGCATCATTCAATGATTGATGATTCTGTGATTCTGTGAAGTGCCTCCTGGCTCTTGTGTTGAGCAGAGGGAGAGGCATTTTCACTACGGCAGCCTTGCGTGCCAGAAGGGTGGTGGTGGCTCAGCTCTGGCTGAGCAAAGGACAGGAAGATTGAGAGCATGATTTGTGCAATCTTGGTGGAGTCCCAAAGGGCGCTTTAGGCACTTACCTGTTTGTCAGAGGTGTCCAGAGCACACGGAAAGCTCCATCTGCAGGGGTGTAGTACACAGCAGCCTGTTCCCAGATGGAGACTGGCATATGTTGTGTTTGTAGGCAGATCCTTGTTCAGTGCCCCATCTGCATTCCTCTTTCTTGTCCTTCAAAGACCTGCTGTGAGGTAGTGGTTCTGTGTGTTCCCGTAACATATCACACCCATCAGCCTTAAATTCCATGTGCAGTTGGAGATCCCATGTGTGTTTTTAATGGGCTCTGTGAAGCATACTTCGGATTCTCCGTGCCTCAGGTTGCTTTGTGGTGTCTCACGCTCTTCACCTGACCTGCAGCTGAACTGCTTTTCCCTCCCAGCACAGGAACAGGTTCCACCTTTGTGCACATGTGTATGCTCTGGTGTGTGATGGTGACTCTTGGTGCTGGAAGGGAGCCTCATCTGCTTCCTGCATTCTGGCCTGGCAGGGAAAACTGTGGTTCCTGGGGGAGCAAAGTTGTCATTTCTCAGCCACTCATGTTTCTCCTCCCTTCCTTCATTCTTTTTCAGAACATGAGTGAGAACTTGAAGGACTGTTTGATCCAGACCCAGGCTTCCTTAGGGGAGATGGTAACGATAAAAACAGAGGCCTGCTCTCCACACCGGGACCAGGAATATGGACAGCCTTGGTATGTGGCCAAGCTTCAGTCTGATGCACTCTAATTCCTCCCTCCCAGCTTAAAGGTGGTTTTGAGGAATAAACTTGAGCTTTTTGAAGTTATTAAAGCCCTTCCTTGTGAGGTCTGCCTTGGAGTGTTTGACAGGGGTGGCCCCTTACTCATGTGCACCTATTCTAGCCATTATGTGCTGGGGGCTTTAGCCTTAAGGATCTGAGATACCAGCTTCTGGCAGGTTGTGTGGCAGGTTTAGTTATTCCTCTGCTACAGCTGTGGGACTCAAGGAGTTGGTCAGGCCCTATTGCTTCAGCTTCTCTCTGTGTGCAGTCCCAGCATCTTGATAGGTTAACATCATCCTTTTGTTGTTGCCTCCTCAGCTCTGGAAGGCCTGACCCACAGTCCATGGAGATGGAACCCAAGAAACTGAAGGGGAAACGGGATGTAATCATGACCAAGAGCTTTCAGCAAGTGGATTTCTGGTGTAAGTGTCTTGTGAGTGAGGGAAAAGCACCACTGCTGCCTTTGTAGACTTTGGTCTTTGTCAGTTTGGAGCAGGAAGCAGGGAGGAAAAAAAGCCAGGGACAAATTTGCCTTCTCACCTAAAAAGACTGGCATGGTTGATTGGGAAATTGTTGCACAAAAGCAGCTTGTCCATGAAGGGGCTAAGCAGAAGTAGGGAGGTAGGGGGAAAGCAAGCTGGAAACATGAAAATGCACATTGAAAAACTGTGAGAGTCTGGAAAACCCAAAGACTTGAATTCAGAAACTGCAAAGGGAGTTTTGAGCAAATGAAAACTCTTTCTCTCATATTCTGGAGAGAAAACTGGTGCCACTTATGTTGGCATACCTAGGAATTAACAACTGGTAGACCTGCGTCCCTGTCTGGACACAGGGCAGGTGCCTGGAATGCTGTCTCTCTCCCAGGCACAGAATGAAGGGCTATATGATTTGTTTTCAGGGGTGTTTTGTTTTTGGTTTAGCTCCCCTCTGGTGTGTGGGGAATCAACCCTTTTGGCTGGAGGACTTGCTGCTAACCAGGGATGTGCAGGGAGCCCTCAGCCTCTGTCTCTGCAGGCAGTGACAGGGCCTTCCCGTGTGTGTTCAGCCATCAGTGGCAGACACGTGCAAGGCACCAGGGCTCACGCAGGGGCAGGGGTGGGTTGGGGCAGAACCCTTGTTGAGAGGCATGGCAGAGCAAGGGGAGCAGCCAGGGAGGCACCCGTGTGTGTGCAGGCCAGAGTTTGGGTCAGGGGCTCAGCTGGGCTGGGGGGAGGACGAGGAGCTGAGTCCTGAGTGCTGTGCATGCTGTGCACTGCCCGAGCCTGTACGTCGTGCGCATCGTGTCTGCCTGGCCTAACCCGTTCCCCTCTCGTCTGCAGTCTGTGAGTCGTGCCAGGAGTACTTCGTGGATGAGTGTCCAAACCATGGCCCCCCAGTGTTCGTGTCTGACACCCCAGTGCCCGTTGGCATTCCTGACCGGGCAGCGCTGACCATCCCGCCTGGAATGGAGGTGGTTAAAGAGCCCAGTGGGGAGAACGATGTGCGCTGTATGAACGAGGTGATCCCCAAAGGTCACATCTTTGGGCCCTATGAGGGGCAGATCTCTAGCCAGGACAGGTCTGCAGGATTCTTCTCGTGGCTGGTGAGTGACAAGTTTCCCCAACTAAGTGACACACCTCAGCCATGCAGCTCAGAGCTCATGGAGCCAAACCCTAGCTATCTTCCCCCTTCTCTGAAGGTCTTCTGCTGGCTATGTGGGCACTACATCAGCATTGATCTGCCATAAATAATAGCAGCTTAAGGGTATAGGTAGATGATCTAGAGATTGCAGAGCTCTCTCATGGGCCTCTAGCACTCCCTCCCAACCTAGTAACTCCTCTCCAAGCATAGTAAAAGAGGTCATGGGGAGCCCCACTGTCCTGTAAATCTTCCTGTATCTCCTTATAATGGAGGTGTCTCTGTTTTGATTTTCATACAATAATAGAGCAGAGGGGGTGGCCAAGAGGCCAGAAAAGAGATCCAGTCCATCAGGAATGGATCTACATGCAGATTCCAGCACCAAAACTTTTTTCCTTTTTTCATACTACAGGACTTGGTTAGCCTATGAGATAGAGACATCACTGAATCAGCAGATGTTAATGATTATGAGAATTGCAATGTGGGACTTGAGTTATTATTGGGGAAAAAATTGACAGGTGCTGATATGAAACGCTCGTCACACTTTTGTGTGTGTAAGATAAATGTGTGTCTCAGCCCTGTCCCAAAAGGGAAGTTAATCTTTTATATCCCAGGATTGTTAATGATTTTGTCAGCTTCATCCATAGTTCTGTTACAGATATTTGTACATAGAAATATGCCTCTCAGTCAGTTTAGAGTAGCCCCTACACACTCATCCAGGTCAGCAGCCTGTAACACAAGGAAAGCTGAAATTCACAACATGGAGTTTCACACCATGACTTAAGGCTGGAACCGAAGCAGTGATTTGAGACTCACAGACCTCCTCCTGCCTGGACCAGAGGGTTGATGTGCTGCATCCATTCTCTTGTTCCACAGATCGTTGATAAGAACAACCGCTACAAATCCATTGATGGAACAGATGAAACCAAAGCAAACTGGATGAGGTGAGTCCAGTTCTCTTCTGCCTTCCCTTTTGGGGCTCTGTGTTCCAGAGAGAGGCCATCAAATACTCCTTATTATTTTGTGTGCTGGAAAACCAAACCAAGATGTCACCACCCATTTTGCAAATAGCATGCTTGTGCTCTTTCAGTGTTTATTGTGATGAGTGTTTTTGGTGTCAGATTCAAAGAAAGGGTCTAAAACAAGGCCAGGATGTGTATATGGAGCAATGGCTTTTTCCTGGAATGAGGATAAATGTTAAAGACAATCCTATTCATCCACTTACAAGCAATGACAGTTCTCATTTCATTTTTTATTCTTTTTTTTAATGTTATGTTCAAATGTTTGCTAAATGCTTTGCAGTACCCCCAAGGTAACATTTGATTTTGTGTGGGTGTTTTTTTGCCCTTAAGTCACTTGACAGATACTAAAGGAGGTGCCTTTTTTTTTGGTTTTCTTTCTGAGCTTCATTTGAACCAGCTGTCCTGTGCGAGGAGCAGGGCGAGCTGGGCGACCGCAGGCAGAGCCGAAGCGTGTGCTTGCGCTCCCTCTGCCGGCCCCGCGCCTCGGCACAGCAGCCGCCTGTGGCTTTGGGAGATGCAGCAGGAGGGGGCTGCTCGTGACCATGGCGTGCTGTTTCAGGTGTTGGTGTGTAGCTGCAAAACGTGGGTCACTGAGGTGACATGTGGGAGTCACCAGAACGGGGCATTGCTGCACGGTGAGGCCTGTCAGAGCAGTCCTGCTTCCACAGTGAATTTTGGAAGCAGGTTGTTGTCAAGAAGGCATCTGCTACAAGAGTAAAGCAGTGTGGGATTGCCTGGTTTGTTGGCCTGGATGTCTAGGATTTTCAGTTGTCACTCAGTAAGGGAATAAAAAGCATGAAGTTCAGGTAATGCAAGATTGACCTAACTGGTCATATCTGGTTGCACCACATTTGGCCCTTCATGTGGATGGCAGCTGTTCTGACATTTATGTTCATAAAGTTCAGCAAAGGATTTAATTTTTACATAAGGATTCCAGCTGCTACACTTGTTCACTCCTGGATGAGATAAAATACTAGACCTGGGCTGAGGCTGGAGTCATCACTTCAGAAAGAAGCAGTGGTACAGTGAAGAGATACATAGGTGGACATATATATATATAGATAGATAGATCTAGAAGTAAAGAATGCAAAGTTTGAAAATCAGAGTGAGAATTTTCTACATAGATCTGGATCTTTGTGATCTGCATGACAGTGAAGCTGGGAAGAAGCACGCGTCTTGGGAAGCACAAATTCTATGATGAACTCTTCTTCCCACGGCCATGAACATAAGCTTGATGTCTGGATTTAAATGGGCACTACTCATGGTCCTAACACCAAAGAACAGGATGTTCTTGCCTATTCTTTTATTTGCCATGGTTCAGTCTCAGTATGAGTGTGGTCTGGGCCATTCTCTACAGCCTTGAAAGGCACAGAGGCTATGGCTTTGTGGAAAGTGGATGTTTGCAACCCTTCGTGGGAATGGTGTATCAAAGGGCCTGTGCAGGCTATGCCAGTCTTACCGACCTTCCTGATCTTACTCTTGAAAAGTGCTTCTAACAGTAGTATCATGTAGAGTCTGACTAACAGTTCGAGTGGCAATAGAGGTCCTCAGAAAGCTTTGATTTTGTTAGTATCTTTCAGACTGAGGTGTGCTCAATATCCTGTGCTAGAACAGCACCTGACACTGGGATTACACACAGAAAGCACTCTTGTCTTCCAGGACGCTGTAGACAGCGCTCTTTTTGTTTTTCAGATGGTGCTCTTTGCTATCACTCACAGATGGAGTGCTTTGCAAAGCAGATCTACTCACCTTCTGGGTAGGTGGGTATGGCATGGGGAGGGCAGCTTGGGCTGACTCCTCTCTCTTCCTGTAGATCTGGCTATTGTTTTTGTTGTTTGAATACCACATCTGAGTCCATTTTCATGTTTCCTGAGGACAATATGTGTACTGCAGCACTTGCTGGTTTAATTTCAAGTGCCTGTTTAGCCAAGGCAGTGGATGACAGAGAGGAAGGAGTAGGATGTGCAGCAGATGGCATGGCAATGGTAACATCCTCTTGCCCTTTCCCTCATCAGTCAGTCAGTCAAGACGAACTCCTGATACTGGGAGCATGTTCTCCTGAGCTGGCTGCTGGCACAAGGCTAATGCACCCTTCTTCTCTGTCCAGAGAGAGTAAAGCACTGCTGCTTGCAATACTTTATCAAAGTCCATGACTTCTACATGTGCAAACATCTTTCTCTGTTTTTATTTTTCTGGGGGCTGATTACCACGTGTCACAGCAAACCTCAAGCAAAACTAATGCTTTCTTGGACACAAACTGTAAATTGCTGCTGATGGCAGTTCTTGGGGCTTCTGAAGGGTTGTAGAGAACCATTCATTTTCCTGGTTACTTCTGAGGAAATTCCCTTACTCGGTTGTTAGTGTCCTCTAAAAATAATGGACCTGACAGAAACATGCAAGTAATTCAGAAAGTTCAGGGAAGTCCATCCTTCTGTGCATGTATCACTTGGCCCAGAACGAGATGTGGGGTAGAACATACCACCAACCTGGTTCTGCCTGACTGAACTGTTGAAGTGTAGTGCCTCATGTTTGGGGTTTCCAGGCTATTTTGAGCATTTATAGTCTGTAGCCCTTCTTACATGTGAGTACCTGAATTCTTAGGCTTTTGGCACAGTTTTAATTCATCCTTTGCCTTAGCCAATGTGAAAAGGCTGAAGCAAGACTTTCTCACTTCTTTCTCCTTTGCCTTCCTTTCTGCCCCCTTTCCTCTTCAAGCATAGTAACAGAGGTCATCGGGAGCCAGACTGTCCTGGAAATCTTCCTGTATCTCGTTATAAATTTTCATACAATAATAGAGCTTGGAAGGGAGCTCTGGTCAAGTGTTCCAACAGCCTGCTTAAAGCAGAGCCATCTTTGACTAGTAGATCTTTTAAATACTGAGCTGCTGTTTCACTTTTACAGGACCTTTTAAAAATAAGCATTTAAAAACCAGTCAGGGTTACTGTGACTGTCCTTGTGTTCAGGGTGAGTAAAAGCCACCAGCTTATGAATATCATTTTGTTGAACTTCATAAACTGATTTCTGCTACCTTGCAGCAAGTGGAGCAAATGTTCTTATCTATTACAGAGTCAAATTTATGCTGAGTGAAGGGATCCTAAAGTACTGTGGGACTGTGATCTTTCCAAAAAAAAACCCAAAAACCAAACAAACCAAAAACTACTGCAAAGCCCTGGGAAAAATTACATGCTTGTTTATTAGAGTCCAAGTAAAGTGGGGTTGATAGATATTTTTGTGGGGTGATCAGTAAGTGCCCACTGTTCAATGTGTCTTGCACTTTCAGATTGACCTGGGCTGAGGTGTGAATTCACAACCTCACAGCTGGGGCTGCTCTGGAGCTTGCTAAAACCCTCATGGCATCACCAGAGAGGTACTTGTAAATATCAGTGACTGCCTCTAGGGACATACTGCATGCTAGAGGAGAAAAAGATCCCTCTCATAGTAATACTGTCTGCATTTTTATAAGGAGGAGGTTGATGTGCCTGCTAGGAGCCTAACATTAATTGAATTTGTGATTAAAACTGGCCAGAGCTCATTACTCAGTTTGTGGCAAGTTTGCAATTGGAATATGAAGTTAGATTGTTTTGACCCAAGTTGTACTGGAGAAAATGAGTGGAAACACTGAAATCTGAATATCCAGTAACCTGTCCTAAGTGCAGCTGATGGGATATCCTGTCTGGGAAGAGCAGAAAGGGCTCTAATTCCCCATCAGTGCAGCTTTGCTGGTGCCAGCAGCTGTGAGTTCAGCAGACAAGAGGGGGCACCAGGTTTTGTGACCCCGTGGCTCCAGAGAGAGCTGTTCTGTTCTGCAGACTCACCCCTACCCAGGGCCACTTGGCAGAATGCTGTTACTCCCTTTTTCCAGAGCAAAAGGGTTTGTCAGCAGAGGTTTGTTGCCCCCTCATGGGGGCACTGACGATACTGCACAGTCAGGCGTACCTGACGAGAATATACACCTAGCCCAGTTTTGCTGAATGCAATAAAAGTCAAACTGTAAATGTTCCCTTGCTCAATGTTTTGTGTAGTCTTTTCCCTCCTTGTTGTGTTCAGCTGGAAGAACTCCTTTTTCCTTTTTAAGTTTGGTGAGGTTTTTTGTTGGGGTGCTTTGAGGTTCAGAGTAGCAGGTGCTTTGCTGGCTCTCCATCATTTCATTACCATCTTCTTTAAACACTCCTCCTTTCCCTCTGTAAATGAAGCCCCACCAAGATGGTATTTCAAGCATTCATTTATGTTTGTCCCCATGAAATTCATATGTGCACTTAGGTCCCAGCTGTCCCTGATGTGGCCTGGATTTGAGCAGCTTCTCCTGCTGGTTTTGCAGCTTTAACCGAACTGACACTTGCCCTGATGGCAGGCAGCAGCGTCAGTGAGATGGATTTAAAACAGTGTTAGGTGCACTAAGAAGAAACTAGAATGACAAGGATCAGCATCTTTCTGTAGGTTCAGACAGTCTGTTTTCTCCTTCCTTATTGAATAGATCTACTGCCTTCTTTTTTTTTTTCTCCCCAATAAAAAACCATAGTTAGGACTAATGTTTTGTTTATTTTTATAGTTTTCTTTGACTGTGGCTGGAAAAATTAGCACACAACCCCTTTGGACAAAACTGCTTGTTCTCAGGATGGCTGCCTCCTCTTCTCAATGGGCTGAGGCTACGAGTTGTTCATTTGAAGCACCAGAGACTGGGTGCAGGTTCATGTCAGTGGCAGTGACGGAAAGCCTAGCCAGGAAAAACAAGTGGGTGGCCTCATTCCTTTTGAGAACAATGGGAAATGGCAGCCATTTCTGGGTGAAACAAGAGCTTGCTGTGAAGCAGACAAATGCTGGATGTGGAGTACCCCAATGCTGAAAAAAAAATCTTTCCATAGGGAAAGCGAGTTGCAGAAATTGCCCACCGATCTAGTCAAAACCTCCCTACCCTAAAAAAAAATCCAATTTGATGTAGCCTCTTTATGACATCCTGCAAGTTGTAACACAAAGGGTGGTGTAAAAGTTTCTATTGCATATTGTGCCAGGTAGAACAATAAGATATGTTTCAGGCCTCTAAATTTCCTCTAAGTTTTGAGCACTGTCACATTAGAAGCTAATTCACCACTGTGATTGCAAGTTCTCACACTTTTTCTGTGCACAAACTGTGGCAAGTGATGTGAGGCTGAACTGAAATTCTCATATGTAAGTCAGGGCATCAGCCGATGTGTAAAATTTAATTTTAACTTTAAAGCTGAGAGGGTTCCTTCACACTAGCGTTGCTTGGTATTTTTTTTCTTAAGCTTGAAAATTGCCTTTTAAAAACAAAATGGCTGCCTTTTCCTGGTGCAGTTGAGGCAAACTGAGAGGTTGTTGTGGGTTGGGGGAGCTGCATCCCACCAAACTCCTCTGCCCCAGTGCTGCACTGGCCAAGTGGTTGGATGCAGGGGGCTGCTTTGCGCTGATTTCCTTTTACCCAATTGTGCTTCACGGGATGTTCAACCCAAGGAACATGGCTGAACGAAAGAGGAAGCCCAAGTTTTCCAAGGAAGAGCTGGACATTCTGGTCACTGAGGTGACCCGAAATGAAGCCATGCTGTTTGGGCGGCAGACAATGCGTCTGTCCCATGCTGACAGGGACAAGATCTGGGAAGGCATAGCCAGGCAGATCACATCAGTCAGCCAGGTCCCCAGGTCCGTGAAAGACATTAAACACAGATGGGACGACATGAAGAGAAGGACCAAGGACAAACTGGCGTTCATGCAGAGGTCCCTCGCCAGCCCCGGCAGCGCGGGGCGGCCCTCGGCGCTCATCCTGACCGCCCGCGAGAGAGCCATCGAGTCGGCACTGCACTCAGCGCACCAGCGGCGCGGCTGCCGGAGAGCGCAGCTGGACGTGGTTGGCAGCCTGTCCACGAGCTGTAAGTATCGCTGCCTTAACACCTCTTTGTCTCATGCTTGCATATCTCAGTGAGGCCAGAAGAACGTTGTGTGCTGTGTGAGATGCTGGGTTGCCTGTCAAGACAGGTCCTTCTGCTGTGACTGGTTTCAAGACAGCCTGCTCTGGTGGTTGTGGAGTGTTGAGATGGATTGTTTCCAAGTTAAGATCATCTTTATCTGTTTATCTAGTTCTTTTCCATACTGTCTTCTGAGGGTAGATAATGGATTATAAGTATGAATTAATCCTGCAAGTGAGGGACCATCTGTAGTAGAGGTATGACTGCCTCCAGTCTGTGGAAAAAGTGCTTAAAAAGGATTAGGAGATCTTCACCCTGATGAAACAGCAATGCTACCAAACTGAGAGTCTTCTGCCAGTCACCAGTGGATCACTTCCAAGAGAGCTTCAGGGGTCTCAGTGATCACTGGTGTTCATTGCTGAGGTTGGGCCACTAATGATTTGTGTAGTGGTCTGAAGGATCAGCATAAATGCTGTGAAAAAGGTAGACAATAATGACTCCTTCTTCACTGGTTTTAAAGAAACTGCTGGCCCTGCTTTTAAAGTTAATCTTCTTATACGGTTCTCAGACACCTTCCAGTGCTAAACCACGTGCTGCTTTGTGCAGGTTCTTTCCACGGTTCTGTACAGACGCTTTTCTTTTGTGGAGGTGCAACTTCTTGTTTGGGAGCTTTTAGGGGTACAAAGGAGAGAAGGAGGGGATAACTTCTTGTGGAGTGAGTCAACTAACACCTCATGGGTGGCACTGTCCCACCACACTAGGTCTGATCTCATATCTGAAGTTGTTAGTGGGAAAGCAAGGACAAAGTCTTCCAGAAATGACAAGGTGGGACTTGGTCATTCTTTGCATCTATCTTGGAAGCCAGTTGCACTATTTCAGAGGTAAAAAGAGTACAGATTATGCAAGGAAGTAGCAGGCAGCTGCACCAGGTGAAACCTTGTCTCTTCTTATTCTTCACCTGCCTGTACCTGTGAACTGGCACATCACTGGATATTTATCAGACTAATGAGAATTTTCCCATTGGCATTCTGCTTTAGTTTTGATTTTGCATCAAGTGTATTTCCCTAATTAACATAGGGTCCTCTTGCTGCTATGCCTGACTGCCTGGTTGTCTTAGTGATGCCAAGCCACGTGGTGGCTTTGCTGAACACATTTTGAGAGCAGCAAATGCCACATCTATGCTCTTCTCAGTGCAGAGGATGTAAGAAATGACAGGGGAGCAGGATTTTTGCATGAGAAGTCTGTGTCCCTCCAAAATATTTGTGCTAGCTACTTATGGGTTTGGGGAAGAGGAGTCATTGCTACTGTCTGAAATGGATTTATATTCTAGTAATGAACAATGCTGCGTACAGAATACTGCAATAGCTTGGGTTCACCCACTCTTCAGTTTCTTATGGCTAAGCTTTTTTCACCCAGATGCTAACACTGCAGCACTTGCATGTTGTGTTACGCGTCAGAAGCTACAGGCTTGTCTGAACTGACAAACTGGGGGGAGGGGAAAAGCCTTTTTCCATGTTCTTTGAGATATCCTGAAACAGAGGCCAGTGTTGAGAGGGATTTCACATTAATAATTCATGCTTCCTCTTGTGTTTAAGCTGATGAAGACGAAGAGATGCCAGGCACTTCTAAGGAGCACCACTTGGCTTCGCTGCAGAGGGCTGGTGCGGGTGTCAGTCAGTTCTCCGGGCCCTCCTTCCTCCGCACCTCTTCCTCCTCAGAGCCCTTGGAAGCTGCCAGCCAAAGGCAGGAACTGCACTGCCCCTCCCCACGCACCACCTCGGCCTGCAGACCCCCGCACCCCCGCACCAGGAGCCCGCCCCTCTCCAGCTTCGATCGCCAGCTTCTCCATTGCCACGCACAGCAAACAGACCTGTTCAGGCAGTTCTGCCAGGAGCTGGTGGCCATTCACAGGGACATGGCACATAGCATGCATGCTGTCAGTCAGAGCGTGGCTGACCTCACCAGCCAGGTCAGCCAGATGTGTCAGACGCTGGCAGAAATACGAGATGGGGTCCAGGCTTTCCACAGGATACAAGATCCTAGTGTCATGCCAGGGTCATGTCTGCAAGCAGCTTGCTCTGAACAGCCCCCTGAGCCCAGTGCAGAGTCCAACCAAAACTCTCGAAAACAGGTGACACCTGCACGGGCCACCAGGTCACGAAAAAGAAAACACACTTTTTAGGCTGTGTCATATAAAGTAAAGAAGGATGCCCCTTTCTGAGCTGCTGCATGCTCACATGGCTTCTCCATGTGTATCAGTACTCTGTGGGGAGGGTCAGCAGCTGACCCAACCCATCCATCTCCTTGCTGGCTAGCAGAGCAGTATGAATATGGCAGCTAATTGTAGGACTGGCCCTGGGCAATGGCAAAGAGGAATCTCAAATACTGTAGAGCTTGGAATGTCAGCTGTCTTTGGGTTCTTAGAGATTAGGAGCTTTCCCTGGCTTCCCCATGTTTTAAATGCTCTATAAACTAAGGGATGCAATAAAAACCATTATCTGGATCTCTTCCCATGCCTGTGAAATATTATTTACTGAGACAGAGATCCCATTGCAATCAGCTCACAGATTTACTCTACCACTGCATTCCCAATCTTCCTGAATGTTAGTATATGCAGTATGTGCAGAAATACAGCCTTATGACTAAAACCTCAATTGATACTTTTATCTTTCATTCAGCAATAGTAGGCTATCCAGGGCTAACTGTGACTTACAGTTTTGGGGACAGGAGTGTAAAAGCAGAGCTTGTGCAGAGAAGGGAAGAAGGCACAATTCTGAGGACAGGTCTCAGCACTGTAGGATTTTAGACTGCTGAAAAGGGCTGCAATGGCATAGGCCTGGATCCTTCAATGCCACATGCACTTGTGTTAAAGAGTTTAACTTTTGTGTGCTCCAGTCTGAAACCCCTACTTAACTTTTACAATTGCAGTTCAAATACAATTATTTCATCATATGAAAACAATTAAAGAGAATTGTATCATATAATTTTCTTGCATGTTGTCAAGTCTTTAGTTTTTAACCACCCCACCTCTTCAAAATGTGAGAGCTTGCACAGGAAAAAGAAAAGATGTAGGCTTGCTTCTGACCTCCATCCAGTTTGGTTTTGTTTCATTGTAATTCTGTGAGCTTCAGTACAGTTATTTTGCACTTAGTTTTGTTATGGTGGGCTCTGTACTGTGTTCTCCTATCATGGAGAGTTTACAGTCTAAATTCACAGCTACGTAGGTTAAAATCTTAGACATGTTGGTTTTGTACGGCTTGCTTTCCCTGTAGAGATGCAGGAAAGAACTGTGTTACAATGTTTGAATTGCTCTAGAGCTGTGTGAGGTTCCCACATACAACACTGATTCTGGAACTAGGCTTTAATAGTGTCACCTCAGGTGGTGATAATATATGTAGTAGCTCTTTTATAACATGTCTGTTTTCTCCTTAATTTGCACATCTGCATCTTGCATGCTGCCCCCATGTCTGGAAAAACCTGGGCCATTATCATGGTAATTTTCAGCAGGAACAAGGGCCAAAGTGTTAACCACACAGCACACCATGCTCTCCAGGCTGTCCTATTGTATTTGGAGGCTGGTTGCAGGAAACTGTTCCAGTTAATATGAGTGTGCATCGTCAGGCCATGGCTGGGCTACAGGCTTGGCAAAAAAGTTGCAGAAAATTACGTGGAATTGAACATATGCAGCGCGGTGTAGCAGAAGGGTGGCTTGTTCTGTGTGATCTTCAAGGGCCATCTTTAATCTGTCTGGCCTCTCCTTTGAAACTATAGTGCACTAGCTTCTTTCCTGAAAAGTTCATTGTATATCTGCTGTGTCAGGCATTCCTGGCATGCTTTTCCTTTTTTTTTTATTTTTTAAGATATTCTGTAATTCTAATTCAAGTAATTTATTTTTAGTGGTTCAGTAAAAGATTGCTCAGGGAAGTAGTGGTCTGGCAAGGAAAAATCTTCCTTTCTGAGGAATGACCCAACTGATTTCATGCAGAGGACATTCCTTATAGTGCTGGTGCCAGACCAGGGCAGAACTTGCTCACCTTCCACTGAGGATGTCCTTTTACTTCTGTTGGAACATTTGTATTCTGCAAAAAACACAGTCTCTCTTCAGATGAAGGGAAGATTGGGAAATCAGGCAGAAGTGGATCTAATTTATGAATTAGAGTTGAAAAAGGGGTAATATGTGTTAAAGGCTTTCTGAGTCAATATAGTGCTGCTGCTATATATTAATATTAGTATTTTATATTTTTATAATATTTGGTCTCTACTGATGTCCTCCCATGGATATACTGGTAAGATTAGCTCCTCTGATGTTGTTCAGGGGGAACCCTCAGGTCTGCAAAGGAGGAGACTCCTGCAGGTGCTGGGCACTGGAGGGAGGTAGCATCATTGCTACCATCTTTTTGCCCACACAGATGTGTTTAGAGAGAGAATCCTGGTGCAGGATGCACAGCCCTCACTGCAAACCCCCAAAGGCTGGGCACTGGTCAGGAGAAAGGACCTTTTACTATAAACTGCCTGATGTCTCCCCTAGTTTCCTCTGTGGACTATTACAGATTGGCCCAGATCTGGGGACGTATCTCCTGTCCTGTGTAGACCCCTCGGTGGAGTGGCTTTTCTGTACTGGCTCGCAAGGGATACTTCTTCCTGCACCTGTCATGTTAACTGGCTGTTGAAGTAAGTGTCTGTGTCAAAGCAAACTGCTGTGCTCAACCCCATTATCTCCGTGTCTTGTACATGCTGAAAAAATTCTCTCTTTAAAAGTATTTTTGTTAAGAATGCAATAAATATATAACACTTTTAACACAGCTGCTGTTGAGTCATTTGTTTCTCTCTACCATTTTTGCCTGAGCTGGTAACAGGCCTGTCACAGATGTGGGTCTCCTGGAAGACACTTGGCATCAGAGCACTGAGGCAGGGTTTACGTGTGTGGCATCCCGTGGCATCAGCCCGGACTGGCAGCTGCTCTCTTGCATGGGATCTCCTGCCCTGGCTCTGTGCCCCATGCTGGTTTGGGAAAGGCTGGTGGCCTTTTCCCTGCAGTGCTCTGCCCTGACAGGGTGTCACCAGAGCACCCCCGAAGCCAGACAGAGGGTGAGCAATGGAGCGGGCAGCAGGGAGCCATGGGGCAAGTCCAGGGGGGATAGTGGAGAGGAGAAGGGGAGAAGCCTGAGCCTCCCTCCAGCTGCAGACGTCTCCTCCCTCTCCACCATCTCTTCTGGATCCTCACCAGAGGGTCTGTTCCCCTTCTGGCGAGGAATGATCCCAGCTGCCAAAAAATACCTTTTTCTGAGCATGCTCACTTGGCCATCCCAAAACTCGGGAATTTGGTGTCCCGAGTGGGCTGTGGCTTAGGAAAAAAGATTTTTATTTGCTGCTAGCTAGAGAGTCTGTGGGAAAGGTGGTCCTGCAAAGAAGGGAGCTGTGCCTCTGACAGCTATGGGGTTGATCAAAGCCCCGCTAGCTGCAGGTGGGTCAGAAGTAGTCTCCATTGGTGCAATGTCTGGCCCTGAGTAGCCTGGTCAGGATCTGTGGTGTTCTGGAGACTGGCCTGTCCCGAGGACTAGACAGGACATGAAATGATGCATTTGTGGCTGGTGGCAATGTCTCTCTGCAGGACCAGGTGCAGTTGAGGGTGTGTGGATATGCTGCAAGAGCAGTATAACCCTGCTCCTTCTCTGGGATCACGGTCCCTTGGGAAACCTGCTCTGCAAGCAGGGCCTTGCCCATCAGTGTGCAGTGCTTGGATCAGCCTAACCATGCCTGTCCTGGCTGTCCAAACCAAGACAGCCTCCTTGCTTCAATCCAAATGGAGTATTTGGCATTGGGATGGGGACTGGACACTTTGCAGCCTTTGCAAGAAGGGTTGGGTTGTTCTGAGCACTTTGGCCTTGGGCTGTGTGTCAGTGAAGGCAGATCATGCAGTCTCTCTTCAGCTGGTAGTTTGTGCCCCTGGTTCACCAAGCTGGCTGCCCTTTTGTGGAATGACTTTCCCTGTGCTTGGAAAGCGTCTGCCCCTCAGCTGTGGTGTTCAGTGACAGTAAGTGTCTCAGACCAACAGCTGGAATGTGGGGCTTATGCAGTCCTTTGTAACCTGTGGTTCCTGTGCCTCTGTGGAAACTCGAGCCTGGGACTGGGCAGCACTGCTTCCAAATCAGTTCATTTGTGTGGTTTCATTTACCTTACCTCAGGGAAGTATCACAGATGGAAAGCTTCCTCTCCAGGAGCATGAACGACTTGCTAGCTGCACGCAGCTGTGAGGAAACATGTTTGTGACTGGATTATGCCAGAACTCTGTTGAGGGCTCCTGATGAAACTGGCAGTGCTGGTGGCTGCAGGATGAGCAGCCAGGCAGCCTTTGCTGCAGGGTTGCAGCAGTGCTGCAGCTCATGCCCTCCAGCCTGCACTCTCCTGCCAGCACCCTGCTGCTCCAGGAGGCAGCCAGAGCCACAGGATGTGGGCAGCAGAGCTGAAGGACACTCGTGCAGAAATGTGGAGGGCTGTAGAGGCAGAAGCAGAGCAGTGAACAGGAAAAGCTTGTGCTCATGCTTAACAAAATACTTCATAATAAAAGGGAGCCCTGGTGGGAGTAGTTAACAAGGCTCTCCCGTTCACACTCAAAGTTGTATTTTCTGCATCTCACTGTCAAATGCGGTTTGCTGGAAATGCACCCGACCTTCCTGCCACTGCTCTGTGAATTCCTCAGTGCCACTGGCTGTGGACATACAGGTCATGTATGTTGTGTTAAGGATCTCTTTACTAACCTGTTTAGGTTAGTAAATCTTCACAGGGGCAGCCTGATCCTGTCACTGCTCAGCTGTGAACAGTGGGATGCAGAGCTGGGTCTCTCTTTAGCTGGTGCTAGGAAGCATCCTGATGTTTTCCTTGGACTGGAGAAAGCATCCTCTAGAATCTCCTGTGCTGCAGGGCATCAGACTGACTGCAGCACACTGGTCTGTCTCAGGGGTTGTATATCTCCTGGCTGGCTGAAGGCCTGATACACCTTTTGAGGAGTGATCACTAACACCCTAAAGGAGCAGCCTGGCAGCTGTGTGCTACTGCAGGACCTCCTTCCCACCACACTGGTCCAGGTCTATCTTCTTTCTCAAATTCACAAACTGGTACTTTAAAAGTTCCTTTGTGTTGTGATCAGAAGTAAATAAGGGTTAATAAAAGCTGATTTTGGCAGTACTAGAGTCTGCTGCTTAAATAACTACTGAAGATGGCAGAGAATCCTGGGTAGCACCCACTAGGAAAAATAAAACTGCTTAACATTAAAACCAGAATTGGTTGAGCCTCAGGCAGTCTGAGACACTGCCACTGCAGGCTTGTTTTCTGTGTTTTGTGGGAAGTTCCACCAAGTTTGTGACCTTATGTGTGTGGGTTAGTGTGATCATGTGCAGGTGGTCTTGTGTCTTGATCTGTCCATTCACATGGCTAGAGAAGGTAGAATATTCAAAAAATTCGACAGATTTCTTAAGCCAAAGAAACACCTGTGTATACATTAGGGAACTTGGGCCAGGGCTAGCAGCAGCAGATGTCAGAGGAGCCATATGCTCCTCTGAATCCTTTGTTGAAGTTGCTGCAGCAGGGAATGCTGGATAACAGAGGCAAATAGCCTAAGAGAAAAAATAAGCTTTAGCTATGGACTGTTCATTTCTGCTTTGGGGTCTGCACATGCCATGGCGGGGCCTCCTTCCTGGGTAAATGGTGTAAGCTCATGCTGATGGCAGCTGGAACCAGTATTACCAAGCCTTTTTCTTGTCCTCTAGCAGGAACAAGAGGATTGCGAGAGAAAATAATATGACCCTAGTGATAGATGTCTGTCTTAGCAAGTTGCACAGAGGGCCAGTTGCTTGGAGTGGGAATAAATGTGTTTCTCCTGAGCTGAAATGTAGCTGTTTTAAATCAGGAAAATAAATCCCATGCCCTGAAAGCGATCTTTCTGTCAGCACTGCTAGGAGATCCCCACAATGTGGTGCTGGGGTTTCTAGTTGCAGAGCTGTATTTTATTTTTGTCACACCCTGCTGAATTCTGAAGTGCCAAACCTTCCAATACTGGCATGTCCTTGGACAACCAGCACATATTTCCATGGACATTAGGTATCCATGTGTCTGTCCTTTGCATCTCAGTTCTGCTTGTCTGAGAGGGGAGAAGCAAGCAAACCTGGTACCATCTAAAAAGGAAGGCAGTGTTTTGGGGAAACAGACAGGCAGAGGAACCCTGCCATATTCCAGATATTCCTGAGAACAAGGGAGGAATCCCTAGGATGTGAAGTGATGATGGGGAGTCTAGAACTCCTTGTTTCCATCACTAGGCAAAGATATTTCTTCCTGAGAGAGTCTGTGTCACCCTTGCTGGCAGACATCCCTTCAGGCTGGATGTGCATTTTTGTCCCTTCCCCAGCAAGGAACGGCCACACTGGCTTCGTGTTCCCTGGGTGTCCATGCTCGTTTGCGCACCATTGCTTATAACTCCATGCTTTCCAGCCTGGCTGTGTTGATGGCTCTCTCTGAAGGTCATTCTGGCTTCTTCATGGTTGTCATTTTGATGCAAGGGGGAGCACAGGAGAGAAGTTTGTGCTTCACACCTGCCTTGTCTCCTCGCCCTCAGGTACGTCATCATCTCCCGGGAGGAGAGGGAGCAAAACCTGATGGCCTTTCAGCACAGCGAGAGGATTTACTTCCGTGCCTGCCGTGACATCCACCCTGGAGAGAAGCTGCGGGTCTGGTACAGTGAGGATTACATGAAGCGCTTGCACAGTATGTCCCAGGAAACCATCAACAGAAATTTCACAAGTGGTGAGTTCCTTCCCTTTCCATCCTCTCTCCTGATCCCCTTGGGCTGCCCCACAGCTGGGCCAGGTGTGGTGGGTGAGCTAGGTTTTGCACAGGCTGTGTGAGGAGAGCTGCATTTCTAGAAGCACAGCACCTCTGGATGACAGCTCTGCCTGGCATAGATGGATGGGTGCACAAGGAGAGTAAGATAACCACAGTCACAGAGATCATGAAAGAAAGATTCATGTGCTGTGTCATGCCACGTGTTGTGTTGTGCCATGTTGTGTGTGTGTGTGTGTGTGTGTTGCAAGGGCCTGATGCAATGCCCACGGATCACAGAGCGCCCCTGTCATAAGGCTTTCTGGCCTGAAGATTGCCAAGCTGATGATCCTACAAGACAGCATTAGTTTTTTCCTCTGAACGTGCTGCTTTCTCTGGCTCCTGTAAGCAGCCTGTTTGAGGGAGCTCTGGCTGGTTTTGTGTGCATATGAAAGAGATTTCCTTGGTGTGTTTGTCCATTTTCCTCGTTTAATTTATCTCCTCTTTCTTCAGAAAGATAATTTGGGATCAGCGCGACATCAGCTAGAGACTCCTTAGTCTCACAACCTTAGAATGTGTGTACAACGTAAAGGAGGCTTTGTTCTTGTCAGACTGATTCTTCCTTGGATAAAAATTGTTATCTAAAGAGTAGCAATGTTGAAACAAACGCAGCAGTCCTTTGGGCCCATGTATTGTCAGCAATATAGGAAGCTTTAGAGGAAAGCAAAAATTCGTAATGCATCTGTTCATCTGTACAATGCTGATACCTGAAGTTAATTAGGAGCATTTCTTTCCAGGCCAGATGCAGAATGGCAGGGCCTCTGAGGGGCAGCCACACTAAACATAACTTTGTAATTACAATTCCTGAATATATTATTACACAGCTGCTGTTGCTGCCTTGACTTGGTAAAAGGTGTCTCCTCTTCAGTTGTGGGGTGGACAAGATGTCCTGAAAAAGCTGGTTATCTCTATTACCTTAGGGCTGTTATGCACTTGCAGTGTTACATCTTGGTGGCTGTACTTGGGCAATTCCCACTTCTGCATTAACATGGGTATGAATTTGCTTTTTTATGTTCATGAACATCAGTGAGTGATTAGGTATAGGCTGCAGTGATTGTGCTGCAATGACATGCACACATTAGTCATCCAGATGGCTTAGTGCTTTCTGAAAGTAGAGCAAGAGACAGTCTGTGCCCTCAGGGCACCAAGGCTATGAGCTATTGCTCTGCCATGCAGACATGCCTTTAGTCATGGTTTTTCGTGGTGTCATGGTTTGTGGGAGCTGAAATGGTAACTCACAGCCTGCTCTGTGCTACAAGCGTGGTGAAGATCTGCCTCAGGACTCTCCAGAACCTGCCACAGCCTAATGCATCCTCAGGTAGAGACTCATGTGGCTGCAGAGATCATTCTGGAACCCCCTGACATCTCAGTGAGCTCATCCTGCTGCAAGCTGGGCTCAGCCTGCCTTCACAAAAGGGGCACGGAGATGTTGTTAAAGTGAAGCATCACCTGGGCCAGTGCTAGACCTGCGAGAGACATCAAAGCCTCAGCTGGGAGGGGACTGGGAGGTGGTCAGGAAACAGCACAAAAATCTGTTGAGTCACTTTCTATATAAAAGATTTCAAATCCCTGTAGATGAGTCTGTCGAATGAAGCGAAGTGACACACTTTCCTAACTCACAGAAAAGTAACGTGGTTCCTGGGTTTTGTTTCTGTTGATAGTTTCTGGCCCACCTCATCATTGGAGTTGAGACCAATAATATGAGGGATCATCTTGTGATTTCTAGCTTTTCCATAGGGCTGAAGCACTCAGCTGGTTGGGGGAAAAATCACCGAGAAAGAAGAACCGGTTCTCTAAATCCCTACCTCCCACAGTAGTTGCTCTAGTCCGTAACAGGGGAAATACTATGAGAGAGACTGAAAGCTTTGTCCATAGAAATTCTCGTCAATGCATTGAAAATGAGATCTGTTGTTATGGATTCACTAAAGAAGTGGCTGGGTTTCCCAGCCAGCATCCAAACCCGGTGCAAAACCCCATCCATTGAGGCCAGCCCTTTTTACAGTGCCTTACTCTAACTGTTTCGAGTCTTGCATCTTTTCTGCATTCTTAGCATTGCTCTCCTTAGAGAGGGAATGGTAGCTTTTGCTCCATAACTCTTATGAAAGCATGAATACACTTTAAACAAACAAAACCAAAAATCAGCATAAAGCAGCGTCTTGTTTGGGAAGCCATCAATGCTTGAAGTTATTTACAAGATAGAAGAGTGATGGAAATTGAGCCAAACCTATCGTCTTTTGAATTTCCAGGTAAGGAAATCTGGCTATTCCCTTTATTTTAAGCAATTAATAATTTATATGAGGTTACTTTTAATATTTTTTTTTTTAATTACTGAATGGCCATGCTCTCAGACTCCACCAGGACGAGCTAAATGTCCCATCTTTGGAGGGCATTCACCTGTTGTAGCTCAGTTGACAATGTGTACCTTAGGTTTTAAGTGTGCAAGTTGTTTTTACTCTTTTACCTTTGCATTTCTGGAGCAGCCTCCAAGCTGAATGAGAGTAAAGGGGCTTGCAAACTTTGTGCCGTGGCGTGCACAGACTCTGGGGTTGTCATGAAATGGTGTAAATCTCTTGCTGCACTGCTGTACGCTTGATACCTTTTACCAAGTCAAAACAGGCACAGGACTTCCAGCCAGCCGAAACGGCACTTAGGCTCGGGGTATAGTTTCCACCATGATCAGTCATTCACCTCATAGTCCTCTTCCAACACAGGTTGGTTATACCTTTAGGTTAAACAAGCTGCCTGTAGTTTCTCTTCTCTTTGAAGTGTGTGGGTTCTACTCTGCTGTGGCTACCCAGGACTGTCTCTTTTTTTGCAGACATTAAGCCCATTAGCAGGGCTTCTCCTCTTGCAAGCCCCGGTTTCCACTGAGTTGTGTCAGTTCCCTGGCTTGTAACATAACATGCAGACCTGCAGGGATTCAGTCTGCCTTTTTGTTCTTTTTTGTTTGAGTTTTAGATTGAGGGATTTTGCTCGGTTCCCAGTGATAATCCCCACCCCTCATTTTCCATTCTAGGAGACAAAATGTTACAGAACGAAAAGTCAGAAATGAATGTAGAGAATCAAGAGGATGCAAGGGGAGCACTCCAGTTCACCACCTTAAAGCAGGGGAAGAGCCCCTACAAGCGCAGCTGTGACGAGGGGGAATCCCACCCCCAAACAAAGAAAAAAAAGATTGACCTCATTTTCAAAGATGTCCTGGAGGCTTCTTTGGAGTCCGCCAAGTTTGAAGAGAGCCAGTTAGCAACAAGTACACCACTTTCCCTCAGAAGAGCATCTAAATACCAGGCTGAAGACATCTTTGAGCAATGTGGCAGTGCTATGCAGCACAGCTCCCTGAGCCTCAGCAGAAACCAGAGTGAGAGGGAATGGAAGGTCCCTCACAGTTCCTCTTTTATCTCAGCCAAGGAGATTAGCATCCTTGATGACGAGGAAGAAGAGCCCCTGTCACTTAAAGCAGACAGCCCAACCGAGCTGTCACTGGCCTCTGCACAAGGCAACTCCCATGAAATCCCCACCACATCCTTCTGCCCCAACTGTATCCGGCTGAAGAAGAAAATCCGGGAGCTGCAGGCTGAGTTAGACATGCTGAGATCTGGGAAGTTACCCGAGCCACCCGTGTTACCGCCCCAGGTACCCGAGCTCCAAGAGTTCTCAGACCCCACAGGTAAGCCTTGCCGAGTTAGAGCGTTCTCCAAACCCTGCCTAAGGAGAGTAGTGAGATGCCTGTGTGCTGTGTACCCATCTAAAGCATTTTGCTCTGAGTATTCAGGTGAACCTGTGGTTCCATGGAAGGTTCTTTGTCAGGTTTTGTGACTGGGTGGGCCAGGAGCTGATGCTGTGGGTACAGTGAAAAACCCTGTCTGGGAAAGACTCTGTATGACAATTTGCTCTATTTGTTGCCATTGTAATTGATAATGCACTGCCAATAAAAAAGACATTCCATTGCAGACAGTTTGTTTGCTGTATTTTTGATGCATTCTCTTTCAGCGGAAGCCCCTCCACAATGCTTCACATGCTACCAAGAAAGTATGAATGACTCTGTGGTAATGCTGAAATGCGCTCTCTTTGTGTATGAAATTATGTCCTGCTGTGTCCCTTGTTGGAAATCTCTCTCTGTTTCCTTCACTGCCTTAACACAACCACGTGTCCCTTTCTGAAGATACATTTCATTTCCTCCAGGAACATTCTGTCAAGCAGCCAGGAGCCTTCAGTAAAAGGAATATTTGGGTCACACAGTGTATTGTTCAAGTGGACAGGATGTAGTGTCCTTTCTTTCTGTTCATTGCGGCATGTTGGAGACAAAGATTTGATGCAGAAATATTGATTTCTTTTCCTTTCAAAGTCATGATTCAAATTCTATCCATAATGTATTGTGGGCAGGAGAGGAGAGGTTGTGGTCAGCTCTTTGGGCAATGCTCTACTGTCACCAGTAGGATGCTTCTCTAGCTCAGCAACTTTGTAAACACCATATTTTTTTCCTTTTTTCTACTTTTTTTGTTACAGCTTCGGAAAGCATCATCTCAGTTCCCACCATCATGGAGGATGATGACCAAGAGGTGGATTCTGCTGATGAATCAGTTTCCAATGACATGATTGCTGCTACAGATGAGCCTTCCAAGATGTCTTCTGCAACGGGCCGGAGGATACGGCGGTTCAAGCAAGAGTGGCTTAAAAAGTTTTGGTTTCTGCGGTACTCCCCAACACTGAATGAGATGTGGTGCCACGTCTGTAGGCAGTACACAGTGCAATCTTCACGGACTTCAGCCTTCATCATTGGCTCTAAGCAGTTCAAGATACACACAATAAAGCTTCACAGCCAGAGCAACCTCCACAAGAAGTGCCTGCAGCTTTACAAGCTCAGGATGCACCCAGAGAAGACAGAAGAGATGTGCCGAAATATGACCCTGCTCTTCAATACAGCCTATCACCTGGCCCTGGAGGGCAGGCCCTACTATGACTTTCGGCCTCTGGCAGAACTACTGAGAAAGTGTGAGCTCAAGGTGGTGGATCAGTACATGAATGAAGGAGACTGCCAGATCTTAATTCACCATATCGCCCGGGCGCTCCGAGAGGACCTGGTTGAACGCATCCGGCAGTCTCCCTTCCTCAGCATCATTCTGGATGGGCAGAGTGACGACGTGCTCGCAGATACGGTTGCGGTCTATGTGCAGTACACGAGCAGCGATGGGCCTCCAGCAACTGAATTCCTGTCTCTTCAGGAACTGGGCTTTTCTACAACAGACAGTTACCTCCAAGCGTTAGATCGGGCTTTTTCCAGCCTGGGAATACGATTGCAGGATGAGAAGCCAACTATTGGCTTGGGAGTTGATGGTGCTAACATTACCGCCAGCCTGAGAGCCAACTTGTTCATGACAATCAGAAAGACCTTGCCCTGGCTTCTCTGCCTTCCCTTTATGGTGCACAGGCCCCACTTGGAAATTTTGGATGCCATCAGCGGGAAGGAACTACCATGTCTGGAGGAGCTTGAAAACAATTTGAAGCAACTGCTCAGTTTCTATCGTTATTCTCCCCGACTCATGTGTGAGTTAAGGGTCACTGCTGCCACTCTGTGTGAGGAGACCGAGTTCCTGGGGGACATTCGAGCAGTGAAGTGGATCATTGGGGAGCAGAATGTGCTCAATGCTCTCATCAAGGATTACCTTGAGGTTGTGGCCCATCTCAAAGATGTCAGTGGCCAGACCCAAAGGGCAGATGCTTCTGCCATTGCCTTGGCCCTCCTGCAGTTCCTGATGGACTACCAGTCTATTAAACTCATCTACTTCCTGCTGGATGTGATTGCTGTGCTTTCACGCCTTGCCTACGTCTTCCAAGGGGAGTACCTTCTTGTGTCGCAGGTGGACGATAAGATAGAGGAGGCCATCCAGGAGATCAGCCGGCTAGCAGACTCCCCTGGGGAGTACTTGCAGGAGTTTGAGGAAAACTTCCGTGAAAGCTTTAATGGCATTGCTGTGAAAAATCTACGGGTGGCTGAAGCCAAATTCCAGTCGATCAGAGAAAAGATCTGCCAGAAGACCCAGGTGATCCTAGCCCAAAGGTTCGATTCCCGCAGCCGGACATTTGTGAAAGCCTGTCAGGTATTTGACCTTGCAGCTTGGCCCAGAAGCACTGATGAGCTCATGAGCTATGGGAAGGAGGATATGGTACAAATATTTGAACACCTGGAGACAGTCCCATCATTTTCCAGAGAGGTTTGCAGAGAGGGGATGGACACCCGAGGGAGTCTGCTGATGGAGTGGCGAGAACTCAAGGTGGATTATTATACCAAAAATGGTTTTAAAGACTTGCTCAGTCACATTTGTAAATACAAACAGAGATTTCCCCTCCTAAATAAAATAGTTCAGATCCTCAAAGTCCTTCCCACCTCTTCGGCCTGCTGTGAGAAGGGGCGCACGGCCCTGCAGAGAGTGCGCAAGAACAACCGCTCTCGGCTCACGCTGGAGCAGCTCAGCGACCTGTTGACGATTGCTGTTAACGGGCCACCCATTGCCAACTTTGATTGCAAAAGGGCACTCGATAGCTGGTTTGAGGAGAAGTCAGGCAATAGTTATGCGCTCTCGGCCGAAATGCTGAGCAGGATGTCGTCTCTTGACCAGAAGCCGATGTTGCAGAGCATGGACCATGGCTCTGAGTTTTACCCTGATATTTAGGAAGGAATGCCTCAGATCAGATAATTTTTTTAAACTATACTCTAAACTTTGATATATTATATAAAATATATATTATCTATATTAAGGAAAAACCCACACTGAAAATTTAAAAGTTAAGACGATGTGCGTCTGATAGAAGCTAAGCAGAATTTTAAAGATTGAGACAATGTTTAGACATTTACTGGTGTCTCCAACCATGGCAGCTGCAATGTAGGTGGCAACATTTCATTCTTTAGAAGCATGTGCTGGGGCCATACTCTACATGTTCAAACCCAACAACCTATAAGCTAGACAACGGGTCTTTGTCAGCCTCATCCTCCCGGCGGTTTCCTTTGTATGTGTGTTGTCGGTTTGCTGGGTTGTTTTTTGTTTCGTTTTGTTTTGTTTTGGGGTTGTTTGTTTGTTTGTTTGTTTTCCCCTCAGTTTCAATCTCTGCCTCTCTTTCCATTGTTCAGCCCAGTTATTGAGCCATCTGAGCCTTTTGTTGGCAACCATCAGATTTCTGATTCCCGACAGAGCATCCCGTGTGTTTATGTTGCCCCCAGCTCCACCCAGTTCTCTTCAGCTGAGTGGAAGCTTTCTTCACTCAAGAGATTACTGACAGGAGAAAAGGGCTGGGGGCCTTCTTCTTGGGTTTTTCTTCTGATTTAGAAACAAATGCCTCCACTAAACTGTGATACCCTTATCTCAGTTCTCCTTACCTTTGGGCTGTAGAGTAATACTTGGCTTTCAGCTCCTTTTATGATAACCGTAGTACCAGTCTATCATACGTATGTTATAACATAATGTCATGTGCAGACTATAAAATAGCAAAATAGAGAAGGCAGGGGGAAATTTTTGCATTTATATTTTTATATTGTATGAGATAAATATATATATATATATATACAACTATTCATTCAAAACCAGGGCTGCTGTGGAAGCTAGACAGCCAATGAATCAAGAGCCACCTCTGGGCGGAGATTCAAAGGCTTAAAAAATTATATTCTAATTTACATTATTTATACTATGTCTTTATAATCCTAGATTGTTGTGGGGTTTTTGTTTTGTTTTGTTTTGTTTTGTTTGGAATGACTGAAAGAAAAACCTGCTGCAGTTCGGTGGCAGGAGCTATCAATGCAAGATTATCTTGGATTATATTCATGTGTGATGTCCTACAAAGGTTCACTTACTCTCTTGTGACCAAGGTAACATGTTCCACAGCACAGCAGACTGATGGCAGCAGGAAGAAGGGATGCTCTGCTTCTTCTTGCAACATATTTCTTCCTTTCTTGAAGGAATGCAGAGTCCAGCTGAAATGTGAATGGGGGACTTGCACCTTCCATCACAAAGAGATTGTTTTATGGGCTTGGGGCTCTTCTTTGTTTTATTCTTTTAAAGTAAACAAGCTCCAGGCATCCACACAATATCACTTCAGGTTAGAAAAGAGAAAAAAAACTCACAAAAAAAAACCCAACTAAACAACCAAAAAAAACACCACACAAACAAAAAAGGTGCAAAAACTCCACAGATGCTAGTGCCTTGCCCTGCTGATGTGGCATGGACAGCACCAACCTGACCAGACCATCATGGGAGTGAGACATGTTGACCAAAGGGTGTCCAAGCCAACATGTTCTCACTTCCCAGAGGGATGAGCTTTGTGCCAAGCTGTGTTGTTTGGAAACATGATGGTGGTATCAGCAACACTGAACCTTTCCTTTCTCCTGTTACCCCCCTGCCCTTGGTCTTGGTGCTAAGATATCTCTAGAACCGTTGCTGCTAGTTGATAGCTTTTCATTTATATAAATATATATATATATATATAATATTATTTTATTTTTTAAACTTTTTTGTTTGTTTTCAATGGAGATGTAGCATGTTTGGAACCGATCTCTCTCTGAGTCACTTTCACTGCCAGGGTTCACGCACTGTCTTCCCCGGGAAAACACACACTTCTACCTAGGTCTCACTCACCTCCTGCTAACCCCTTTGCCTTCAGCAGAACTTCGCAGCCAGCACTGGCAGAGGTGTACAGCCAAGCCACTACGGACTGGTTCAGGTTTCAGACCCCACGGAAGCAGCTAGACTGGAGTTGGTCAGGGTTTTGGAAGTGTTTGCCTCTGTCCCTGTGGGACTGAGGAGGGACTTAGCCTACCCAAAGCACAAGTGGTGGCCTGTCCTCATGTCCTGACACTGCTCCTTCGCTGCAAAACAGGGCCTTTCAGTCAGATGGTCCGAGCGGAGCTGAGCAGACCCTGTGAATTTAGCAGCGAGGGCTGGTCAGGCCAGCTGGTGAGGGCTGGTCAGCACCCTCTGTAGCACTTACCCCTTGCCTTACCTCTGACAGCATGTGCAGCCTGAGGCTGGCTCAGGCAGGAGAGGGCACCTGTGCCAGGGCCACCCACCTGCTGCCAAAGTGGCGCTGGGTGCTCTTCCTCGTGGTCCTCATGGAAATGTCACAAGCTAGGTCAGGGCATCACACAGTTGCAACACAGGGGCATTGATATGACACACCTAGCAAGCATTCGTGTTTTCCTGTTTTTCCTTGGAAATGATGTGGTCAGATTGATGCATTCGTCCAGAGGAGTAAAAATTAAACTGGAAACCCTCTGGCAGCGCTGCAGACTTGGGTGGTTGTTTGCCTGACCGTGAAGTAGGGACCTCTGTACACAAGGTGCTCGTAGCTCTCCAGGCCTGGTGCATTGGCTTTGCTCAGGGTGCTGCCATAAAGCTCATGGAGCCGCTGCCTGCCAGGGAGGTGGCAGGCTTCCTCCCTTTTTAAAACTTTGGGAGATGTAAAAAGATAAAAAAGAGAAAAATTGCTGCTCCATTAGTATCTGACTGGACATGGGCAAGGTGAACATAGATCATAGAATCCATAGAACTCCATAGCTCTTCATAGGTGGAGGGGGAAAATCACCTGCCTTTCTGTTTGCAGTAGCAAAAGCTCCTTGGCATAAAGGCCCATCAAAGTGCCTGGCCCACATGGAGGGAAGGAACGTTTGGGGACAGTCTCCAGACACCTTTGGAGACAGGAATGCTCCCCCAGGGATTGTGCTGAGCAGCCCAAGAGGCCTGTTTACAGCTTTGATCCAAGCCTCCTAACTTTTTTGCCACTGAGGAGGAAGTGGCAAGGTAAGAGCTGCCAGAGGCCTGTTCAGAAATTATTCTTCCAATTTGTCACTCCTTCCCTTTGGTTCACTTGCAAATCCTGCTCTCATCAGTGACACCTTCCACCGGCAGCTCTTATTTCTAATAGCGTAGTGAAATGTGCAGCGTGTGGTGTTTTTTCTCCGGCAGCCAGCTGACACAGGCAGAGCACTTATTTCTTTAGCAAATTACTTTGCTTGCAAATGGTGATTCCCTGCCACTGGATGTTGTAGTTACCCGTGATGGGAAAGGTCAGAGACCCCTAACATTTGTGATGGAGATAGACAAGAGCTTGGCAGAGCAGCTGGCCCAGGCCAGCGCATCCCAGCTCCTCCAACACAATTCTCTGTTACCCACATGTCAGAAAACAGAACTGGCCTTTGTCCTAGGGTAATGCAGGTGCTTCGCAAGCTTTCCCTCCAGCTTTACCTGCCTATCTCACATATGTAGCTCTTACTTTCATGGATAGTCTGTGGATGGAAACATGACTACCAGCATAGACAAGATAGGGGGGAGAGAGGAATACCAATGCAAAACACCTCTGGCTTCCCAGGGCTCCCCAGCCTTTCCCAGAAGCAGGTGAATTGGTGTGCCCTGTTTGCCCATTTGCATGTCTGGGCCCAGCCTGGTGGCAGTGAGGCCAGGAGGCAGCAGCAGGCATGGAAGGCTCAGAGGGGTGCTGAGGGAGGCCTCCGTGACTCCAAGATTGCCATGTGTCGCGTTTAATCAATGCCTTTCCTGCTGTGCCAAGAGAGCGAGAGGAGTTGTTTTGAATGTGTTGCTCACAGCATCTTGAACTGGTTAGGCTGCAAAGACAGAGGGTTCCGTTTCTCTCAAATGAGCTCTTTATTGTCTCCTTCCCCTACATCTTAGCTATGGCATCTGACTGTGAATAATGCACACTTCTCCAGACCCTCGGGTTCGTATTTCTAGCCCGTGGGATTTTTCGTTGCCAATTTCCCTTCCCCACTTTTTGCTCAGGCTCCTTGCCTCTTTTACCCTGCTGTGAAGCAGAAATCTGTGAAGCACATTTAGACATGTCCTTCTGCAGGGCTCACCGGTGTCCACAGGGGTCCGGGCCCTCCAGCCACGAGACTGACCTCAGCAGGGATAATCCTCACAAGAGACCAAAGCTCTTTCCATACCAGCAAAAGCACACGGAAGCTACAGGGGCTGCGAGGGGACGTGATGGGCAGGGTCCTTATGTGTTATCTGCCTTGGGTCTTGAGCCAAATGCAGCGATGTCCCCTGTGCTGGTCGTGCTTTTGCTGGTATGACTGTTCAGACATGATTCAGGCTCGGTCCATCTCTTTCTCACAGCACAAACTCAGCCAGATGGCCCGCGGGGTCTTTGGAGTCCCCCTCCTTTCTTATCTCATGAGGATTGCTGTTTGTTTGACCAGTGCCCAGACAGCTGGCTTGCAAATGAGCAGCAACAGCCTCTGCTTTTGCAGATTCCCCTCTCAGCCCTGTCAAAAGAGGTCTTAAAAGCAGAGAAATGGTACGTTAATCCCCCAGCCATTGTATCCAATGCAGTAATGCCTATGCAATTCCTGTCTCCCTTGGAGACACGTATGATGTGTGTGCATGTAAGCTAGTGTATGTATACAGTACATATGCATATGGTCTATATATTGTATATACGCACATCCCAGTACATATACACACAGTAAAAAAGATTAAAATCACATGCTTATATATCTAAAAATGAAATCCTATATATTTATATATTTCTATGTTTTCAATAGATATAAAGATATAATATAGAGATAGACTCAACCACCCTTGTGTAAGGCTGGCCCTGTGTTCTAGCACAAGGCACGTAACACTGAAGACTTTGGACTTTGGGATGGTTTTAGCCATACACTGAGGCCTACATTTACATGTATAGCACTCTATGGAGAGGGGCTTGGCTGTGTTTAGGGCAAGGGGTTTCCTTGCTGGCATGTTAACCAAGTGATAAATAAGGTTTGTTTAATAGAGGAATGTCTTGGTAAGGGAATATGCTTGCGTGTCCTTCTCCCAAGAAAGCCTCTTGCTGAGGTCCTGTGTGTTCGCACTTGGACAGATACATATCCCACCCTCATGCACTTTTGTCTCTCTGCATGGATGTGGTTGGCAACTGCAGGCACTGGCGCCGTGGAAACGTGTCTCTTTGCTGTTCTGGTGGCGTTCCTCAGCAGTTGCCAGCATGCTGCCAGGGAGACCCTGCGCTGGCCGGCGCTTATGGCACCAGCGAGAGCGTGGGTGCGCTTGCGGGCATCGGTCAGCGACACAGCCGTGGCTCTGGGGTAAAGGCAGCAGGAGAGCCTTTAGGGTGTTACTGAGTGGAGGAAGGGTTACAGCCACGCAGCTGGAGGTGGCAGGGATGGCGTATGGAGCTGGAACGGTGCAAACGAGAAGGAACCGTGAAGTCAGAGTGATAAGGATGAGAGCGTGCGATCCCCATTGGGAAGGTGCATTCAGCTCTCTTGGGTCAGGCTGGCCGCTGTTCTGCTGCAGGAGCCGCTCTGCTCCCTCAGGTCTCACAGCCTCTCCTCAGCCCGTGAGCAGCCTGCCTGGCCAGGGGCCCAGGGAGGCTTTCTGGAGGAAAGGGAATGATGTGATTGTATGTAAGACATGGTCAGTGTCGCATGTGTGCCTTTGGGCCCCAGCATACAGCGTTCAGACCTTGCCAGGGTGAAGCACCAAAGGGTGCAGCCCTCTTACCCTGCCCATGCAAAGAGACGCCCGTTTTCCCATGAACAGCATTTCCGTGCTGGCATGGGGGTGGATCTGGGCGGTGGATCAACCCTCCCCGAATATCTGCTGATGCCTGTGGGATGGACAGCTGTCTCATCCCTCCATCCCTCCCTTCACACAGCCACTCGTAGGACACTGGCCCTGCTGCTTCCTGAAGCCTTTGGCTGACACCTGAGAGGACCTGAGAGGTGCCTCTGGCCGGTCTGGCAGCAGGTGGTCGGTCAGCAAGCTGCTTCCCCACAGGGGTTGGAGGGAAAGCGTGGAGGTTTGCCTTTGCAGCTCCGTGCCAGGCCTAGCAACCACTGCACTCCTTGCCGTTTGTTTTATTTGTTGGCTTCGGTCGGGAGGAGGGTGAGTTGTAATTCCGACATCCGAATGGCTCGTTACACTGGTGTTGCATGAGCAGACGCTGTGCAAGCTGCCCCCAAGCCCTGTCACACACCTCAGTGCCCTCTCCCAGGCCTCTCTCCTCCACACAACTGGTAATCCACCTCAGCCGCCCCTGCCCGGCGGCGGCTCCCCGCTCTGCCGCGGCCCCTCAGCCGCGCAGCGCCGGCGGGGAGCTCTGGGCACCTGTTCCTCACAAACCTCAGAGACAGTTTTCTCACTCCCAGCCCCCTCCTTCCGATGCCACTGACGCTCGCGTACGCCCGGCCCGCGGCCTCGCCTCCCACCCGGCCTGCGGGAGGTGCTGCCGCCCGGCGAGGGGCTCCCATGCACTGCACCTCATGTCGAATAAGCTCGCTGGGCTACACGGGGGAACCATGTCTCATATGCTGTAATGTCCCAAATGCTACAGGAGGGCTACGGAGTTTTCTGCCAGTCATGGCATCCTCATAGACTCACCCGACAGTTAGCAAAAAGGCATTTCTACTTCCAGAAAACGAGGTTTTGTCTCAAACCTCTCCGTGTCCACATCCAAGCACAGCCCTGCTGAACTGTTTCAAGCGATCTCTCACCCACCCACTCACCCACCACACACACACATATGAAATGAGAGAAAAATATCTAGACGTCTATTACTACATATGTATTAATATGTTAATATCACTCTTTTGGAGACATTAAAATGTTATTACTTTACAGACTATGCTTTATAGTACCTGTGTGAAAGGACCTAGGACACTGGATACGAATAGAGCTATGTTGATATATCATAGTATGTACACGAGAACTTTCCTTTTGTCATATTATCCTTGTAATGTAAAATGATTGTTAATAAAAAAAAAAAATTTAAATTTATCAAGTTGGGTTGTTATTTCTTTAAATTGTTCATGGAGGTTAAAGTCATTTTCCCAGACCAAGGGCATCTAAGCCGATGCACTCCCATTTCCCTCAGCCCAGGACTGTAAGGAGCTGATCCAGTGCTGATTAATCCAGAAGGGTCAGTTGCAGCCCCCTAAAATGCTGGTAGTTCTTCCTCCTGAGTGACTGGCTCCCTGACATGCAGCCCCTCGACATCCTCCCCTTGGTGAGCAGATCCAGCATGTCCTGTGATGGAGCTGCGTCGTTTCCCCTTGGGCTGGGTTATCCCGGTGCTGTGCCAAGGCTGCAGCAGGCACTCCAGGAGCTGGCACCTCCCAGCAGCCCAGGGCTGCTCTGGGTCAGCGCTGGCGCAGCTATATCAGCACGTGCTATTTTTGGGTAGGGATGCAGAGTGGGTGCCCTTGAGGCTCTGCACTCCCTTCCTAGTCAGGTACAGTGCCATTATCGTTGGCTTTGATGTGGTGGGTGGGCCTGTAATGTGCATTGACAAAACTTCACATATGTGCTTGGTTTTTTTTGAAGGATGGAGAGACTTCTCCTGAGCTCTAAATTTTCAAAATCTGGGGAACGCTGGGCTTCTTCTATCCTTAAAAGAGAGGGCTGAATTAACTTTGCATTCTTCTTCTTTGACGATGGGCTTGCAGTTGATTAACTAAAGGTGCAACTTTTAAAACAGTTCAGTGTAATGAGAGTAATTTTGTACATGGAGGGTCTTATATCTGCTTAGTCAGTGTGGGCAAGAGAGCCAACCTCTGAAATAAGTACATGTATCCATGGACTAGCCCTGAGCTGTGGGTTGCATTTGCTGACCAAACAGCTGAAAACATTGCCTCTGTGGGCCAAGTCTGGCTACTGCTGGGGATACACCTCACAGCAAAGGCACCACAGGGACTGTGGATCATCCTTCCTTCGCTGCAGCTCAGCTTTGCATGGCAGTGCCAGCAGGGACAGCCTTGCAGAGGTTCAGTCCATCCTTGGGTGGCAGCTATAGCTAGAGGGAAACATAGGCAGGAAACAAAGCCCTTCCAGCACAAGCAGTTGCTCACTCGGTTGTAAATGTGTCCATGTGGCAGTGGAGGGGAGCAGAAAATGCAGGAGCAAGCTGTGCAGCTGACAGTGTGGATCCTGGCTGTGGCACTGCATACTGTGAGTGTTGGTACCGATAGTATTGCTGAGCTCCAGTATGGAGGGATGGAAGCATCATCAGGACTGGCTCTTTTATCAGGTCTGAAGGAATCCTGGTTTTCCAGTTGGTCCTGGGAATGGATACCAGTGGATAAGCAATCTTTAGATGCAGTGGGTGAGCAGTTTACCCCTCTGGCAAAGGTTTAATGCCATGGGTACTTATGGTAAGAACAGGGATTTGCTCCCTCTTGGGGCTCCACAGTTAGTGGGTGCTCACAGTGCTGGGCCTTAACCTGGCTCCCAGCTGTTCTGGAGGCTGTTCAGGTTGCAGGCTGCCCGTGCCACACCACTTGCCAGTCCTTGCAAAGGAAGGGAAATTTGGGTGGAAATTCTGGCTTTGAGTGATGTCTGGGCTTAGAGGGCTCTGGGCCCAGGGGAAGTGTTCATGCAGACCCATCAACCTCCACAGATGAAGGGCTGTGCAGAAATTTTGGGTTCAGAGTGAATGCCTCCAAATTTTAATGGAGAGTAGCCAGAGGGGCTAGAAGTGAACAGCAGTTTCTAGGCTGAAAAGTACAAATAGCCCCAAATTAGTCATCCAATAGGTCTGATAGGAAAGGTTGTTTTACTGACTTTCTTGAAGTCCACTTCATCAAGCAGTCCACATATTACACAGTTTGTCATTTTCTGGCAGCTTTCACTGTAGTGATTTAAAATTGCTTATTTTTTAGCAGCAAGCAAGCCCAGAAAATCCCGGTGGCTGTCAGGGCTTAACTTTAGCTGCGTTTCCTGGGCACCTGTCAGTCAACAGTGAAAATGTCTTCTCTGTGATTTTTGTCTTTGCTGGTCAATTGACAGCATGAAAGCTGGACAATGCTTCACTTTCAGCAGCTCAACCATGTGTAAAGAGTCAGAGATGCTTGTGAAATGCATCACTGCATTGTAATTCATTTCCTACAGGCAGTTTTGTGCTGTGGACTCTTGTTAGTCACTCTTGGCAGTGATCAGCCTCCTTGCTGGTAACTTCAAGCCAAGGACTTAAAAGCAAGATCCCTTCCAGCAAATTGCATGATCTGAGCTTTTGTCAGGAAGGGAAGCTTGCACAAATTCATCTGATCTAGGGCTAAAGGTGCCCCTCATTTTTAGGACCACTGATTCTCATGTCAGTATATGAGTGAAAAGGAAATTGAAAAATTCCTGTGCGATGGTTGTCATAGCATTAGAGCCTGACACACTCTTCCCCAGCTCTGCTGGTGTCCTGGATATGCTCCATGGAGATGGCTGTTAGCAGCTGGCGCTAGAAACTTCATTTAGCAAAAAATCTGAACATGTTTCTTCCTGGAAGCAGAAGGTGTGGAGCCTATGATGCCAAGAGCTTGCAGGTGTAACCAGTGTGGGTTTGCAGCACTTCCTGGGGCCTACCTTCCCTATCTGACTCCCCTGAGGTGGAAGGAAAAGCACAGGCAGCTGAGCACAGGGGTGGGTTTAAACAGGTGCCCCCCAAGGTGTTTAAATCAGAGGGCAGAGGCAGGTGCCTGGCAGTGCCAGGTGCAGCTCTGCGGTGGCACGGAGCGGTGGGCACAGGGGACCAGAGGCTGTTTCTGGCAGAGCTGTCACCATACACCACACGAATAGAGCCACAGCTCATTTACACAGGGCTCTAAAAATATCTGCAGCATAATCAAAGGCTCCCACGGCTCAGCATATGTGCTAGCTAGACTTTTTGACTCTCTGAAGTCCCCTGTTTGAAGTTGTTTTGATCAAGGAGAAAAACAAGCGTGCTGTCTGCATGGCTGCCAGACAGTCTGTTTCTGGGGACACTGCTGGTGCCTCTGGAGGCACGCAGGGGTGGGAGAGCCTCGCAGAGGTGCCAGGTCTGGGCTGTGCAGCCACGTGCAGCAGAGGGGCAGGGGTTGCAGAGCTGCACTCCAGGCCACCACTGCACTTTGTGGTGTTCAGGAGAGCTGTCTGGAGAGCTGGGTAGTGTGTTGGGTTTAGGTGTGACCTGTTTCCTCAGGGGCACCTTGGAGCCCTGTCCCCCCTCCTGGGTTTATTCCCCATTCAGTGATCACTAAGGGTTCAGGGAAGTGGAGGAACTGGCTGCAGACCTTCAGGACTAGCACTGGCAATGGCTGTGACATAGCTGCTGGATTAGATGCTCCTCTCTCTTGGCAGGCAGAGGATTACAGGACAGTCCCAGTTTAATTGTTAAATACCGTAGGGGGAAAAAAGCCTCTAATAAATCTGAAGTGACAATGAACAGCAGGGTTAAGAGAAGAATGGTTCTGTGGCAGCTATTGCTGCTTTTCAATACGCTGAGCTGGGAATTACTGGGTAACCCTGTGTGAATCCCCCAGGCAGGAAGGATTGGCCCTGGCAGATGCACCACCCACGTTCAACTCACTGTGCAGCAAAAATACAGCTTTTTCCTTCATCTCTGCAGTAAATTCTTCAGTGTCATCAGCCTCGCTGTGCAGCTGACAGGCACCCCTCTTTTGGAAGCCAGCAACAGCCTGGGGCTCTGCAGACTGGCTTTGTTTTTTCTCCTTGTGCTTTAACACTGACTGTGATGGGTGAGAGAGTGCCCCCAAACTGTCAGTGAGGCAAATACTTCCCACTCCTGCTCCAAAAATCTGTTTTCTTCTACTTTTATCTGCAGGTTTTGATCTGTATGTCTTGTTAGGAACCAGCTAATTCTGGTGATGGTATTAGGTCAGCCAAGTATGTTTTCCTCTTTGCAAATGAGTATCATCAACACCAACTTGAAAGTACTGAGATTGGCAAAAAACAAAACTAAAAAAAGTACCAGCCTAAATTCACTTCTTAGTTTTGTTTCAGAGATGGAGACAGTATCTGGGAAAAACCTGGTTCCCAGATCCCATTCCCAAATGTCCTTGCAGCTGCTGGAAAGCCCTTAGAGCTTTGTTTAGCTGCCACCTCGATGAAAAAGCCAATAGATTTCCTGTGCTTGCCCAGGATAGGACTCTATTGCTGACTGCTCCCGTTCTCATGGTACACCCACCCCTTGATGACACCCTTCAGAGCATCTTCTGTCGACTCATCCCTGCACTCTGTGCCCCTGTCATGTACTTCAAGCAGCAGTAACTTCCTGTAGAGTAAACAATGCAGACACAGTGTTGGTACAGCTTGGAATTATTTACTTGCAGTGTTTTACATGTTGTGCTGTAAGATTAGACACAATGGCTGAGCATCATGCTCTGGTTTTGTGCTTTGGATTGTGAGAACAATACAGAGTCTTGACAAACAATTTCTGTCTCTGTACAATAAATACACTGGGACACTAAAGGACCAAGTAAGCAGAAAAGCCCCCTCATGCTGGAGGCCACAAATCACAAGTTCACTTTGCTACTGCTGTTGTGCCTATTGAAAACAGAAGAAATCATATGAAGCGTTGAGTGTTACAATTTACTCATCATGCTTACCTTTCAACAGATGAACCGAACACATTTTAATACCTAGGTAAATTCTGAAACACATAAAAATGCTGTCAAAGCTTTGTCCTTCAATTCAACCAGACTTCAAACTGACCTTCAAAAGAGTGCAAGAAGCATGGTCCAAGCCACTTTAGCTTCCAGTTCTTATTAAGTGACATTGTAGTCAACTCATCTTGGATATCAGGAAAATTTGGGCAAACCTTGGGCTGTATTTCTAGAGCCTAAACTATAACCTCCTTCATTTGGGGGAAAAAAAAAAAAGAGTGGTTTTGAACACTACTGCCAGATAATACTGATGACAGATGCTAGCAAAATGCAAGGTACAGCTGTTCGAGGTATTGAAAGACCATCAGTACCTGGGAGAATAGTTGAGCGTGAAAATTTTCCCAGTCCTACTGAAGGGAATTTTCCATTACTTTCTGATGTATTACCTTACCTCTTTGCAAAGCAAACATGTTTCTTATCACCATGCAAGGATATTTGGACAGCAACTGAAGGGAAAACTCGGCATTGAAAAAATGTTACCCTTACAGGGCACCAGCTGTAACCACTGCCCTTACAAGTGGGGAAGGGTGCTGAGGGTAGTAATGAGTTTAAAACATCCTAGATATTTTAATGACTATTGATGATTTGTGCTTATTAATCCTTCTACTCTAGGACAAATTACTTCAAATCAAACTAGATAATTTTTGGGGATGGAGATCTAGCTCTGAGGGCAGGTTGAGGCAAAACAACACATGGCTACAGTCTATATTTTAGCAGAGGAACTCCTTGATATAGTCACAGGTCATTTCCTCTGGCCTCTCAGTCCCCTCCTCTGAGCAGAGACCACATCAGGAGACCACCTTTCCCAGGCAAAGCTGGGTCCAATACAGGAGCTGCATTTCTTCAGCTATTTAACAGTAATCAAGTTGTTTGGGCTTTGTCACCGGATGAGGGACTGTGAATCCCTGTCCTTAAACTCACAGCTCTGGCCTTTGTTGAAAAGGATCGCTCATTCTGACCAGGTAGACTGCCCCACACCNGCTCTTTCTGACCAGGGAGCCTTCCCCCCCCCATTTTTTTTTTTTTTTTTTTTTTTTTCCTCCTTCCTTCCTCCCTACAGTATCTTAGCTTCCAGCTTCTTCATGTTAATGGTTATAGCAGGCAAAATAATCAGTCCAGCCACTGGCTAGCCCCTGGGGTCTCTTGTGGCTGCTTTTGGGCACATATATAGCTTAGGAACATTAATTGCCAAAACTGGATTTTTTCTTTGCTTCTTCTCTTACGATGCAAAATAAGCAGCATCCTTTAATTTAATACAAAGAGGTGCTTGCTGATGCTCCTGCATTTTCAGCCTCAGGAGCTGAAAACCGTGGGTCTGTCTGGCCCCATCCTTATTGCATTTCAGTGATACTTTGACAGCTCGAGTTGCTGAAGCTGGTTGACACAATAGCATTTCCAAATGCTTCGGATTTATCTTCATGATGCTGTCACCTCCCACAAGCATTCCCAGCCCTTTCTCTGGTTTAGCACCTCGGCCCTTGGGGTGCTGAGGCTCGGGGACCCGCAGGTATTGCTGCACTGGCTGTTGGGAGGGATGAGGGCCCTGGGCAGACGCTGGAATGCGATGACACACAGCTCCTGTTAGCAGAGTTCAAAAGGCCGGCCTGGGTGTCCCTGCCCCTCGGGTACCACACGTACACAGCATTCCTTGTCCCCTTTACGTGCCCGCTGTCAGCCCCGGCCAGCGGCTGCCTCCTCCCAGGGACACCTGGCAGCCTTTGTTCAAGCTGTGCTGATGGCGAGGGGCATTCTTTCCAGGCTAGAATGCCAGACAACGAGAATAATCCAGCCGGGAAAGATGTATGCATTTTCACTCTTTCTCCCTTTCCCATTAAATCCCACTGCAACAAAGGAAGCAAGAATGCCGTTCATTAACACTGACGGCACCACTTTGCTCCTAAGACAGATTTGTGGTTAAGTAGTGCGTATACACGTATTTTTCTGCTGTAAAAGAGGACATAGTTTTGCCACAGCTGAGTCAGATTCTGAGGATCTAGGCTTTTAAATGCCGTAGGACTGATATCTATTGCAGGGTGTGCCAGAATCACCAGGGCATAGGTGGATAATGCTGTTTACAATCAGTCATTGATGTTACAAAAGGCTCAGTGAAACAAGCAGGATGCAGAACTCAGGAGTTGGCAGCGAGGCAAATATTTGGCCCTTCAGGCTTTCCAGAGCCAGCCAAATAGCATCACACCGAGAAGTTTTCCTTGTTATCATTATCCCCCAAAAAATCACAGTGCTGCCTGAAACCTATATGTGGACTAGGCCAACGTTCCAATAAATTCTGCATTTATATGGAAATAATTATTCCAAACCTATAGGTATATCTACAGGCGAATCAGAATCACAGGAAACATTAAGAATTCACTACCAACTAGACCCCTGTGTCCAGTTTACTCACAGTATTCTACAGCTTTTGGTTAGCAAACAAAACCCCATAGAGCAAAACAAGAAACCAGTTTTCTTTTTGTTTGCCCTCTAGCCAATAGACCAATATCAGAGACTAAAATATTGGGTGTAAGATTCATGGGCATAGTTAGCTTTTCTGTCCCTCTGGCTGCTCAAAGCTGATTTTATTACTCTCTTCAGAGCAATCCTGTAACTCCTGTCTACACCACCCACAAAGGAAATAGCAGTGTAAAGATAACAGTTTTCAGTGTGTATCAACCTTGTCAATATCCTGACAGAACCGTATCATTGTTGAGGATAGAAAGGGCCTCTGGAGATCATATTGTCCAAACTCACCCCTGCTCAAAGTGGGATAATCTAGAGCAGGTTGTTCACACTGTATCACATCAAATTTTTGCTGTCTCCAAGCATGGGGACCACCAACATCCTCTCCTGCCAACTTGTTCCAGTGTTTGACTATCCTCACAGTAAAAAAAGGGTTCTTTTTCTCAGTATTTTTCATGTGGCCAAATGGAATTTCCTACATTGCAACTTGTGTCCTTGACTCTTGTCCTCTCACTGGACACCAGGTACAAGATTCTGTCTCCATCTTCTTTTGTCCTCTCCCAGGTCAGGTATCTGTACAAGATGCTCCAGTCCCTTAAATGTTTTCATGGCTATTTGCTGCACTGTTTCCACAAACTCCATATCTTTTTCACACTGAGGAGCCCAGCAACAAACACAGCACTCCAGAAGTGCCCTCACCAGGGCTGAGTTGAAAGGAAGGATCACCCCACCTTGGCCTGCTGGCATTACTTAATGCAGCACAAGGCACTGTTGTCTTTCTCTGCTGCAAGACCACACTGCTGGCTCATGTTCAGCTTGGTGTCCACCAGGACACACAGGTCCTTTTCTGGAAAGCTCCTTTACAGATGGTCAGCCCTCACACCTGGACTGCTGCAAGGGATTGTTCTTCCTCAGGTGCAGGAATTTCCATTTCTTGTTGTTGAATTTCAGGAGGTTCCTGTTAGCTCTCTTCTCCAGCCCCTCAGCATCTGTCTGAATGTCAGCACAACTGCCTTGTGTATCAATCACTACTCCCAGTTTTGCATCATCTACAAACGTGCCGAGGCCATGCTCTGCCCCACTGTCTGGGTCATTTATGAAGGTGTTAAATGGTGTCAGTCTCTCGACCAGCCTCAGTCACCCCTAGTTACTGACTTTCAGCTGGACTTTATTTCCCTGTTCATAACCCATTTTGCCTGGTGCTTCAGCCTGTTTTCAGACACTGGTTCTGGTGTTTTCTCTTTGCCAACAGGATGGCAGCCTTCCCTTGACAAGCTGCTAGGCTTATTTGACTTCACCATCAAAGTGGGATGGATACTAGGTAAAGCTTAGCTTAATATTTTAATTTAAATGAGGGCCAATCTGACCCTACAATATGAAGTCCTCTGAGATGTTCAGGGCTACAGATTATATTGTTCTCTTTTCAGATTTTTGGATGCCTTGTCCTCATGGAAGTCCCTCAAGTTGTGTCTACTACTTGAAAAAATGTAGTAGGACAAGCAGTGTGCTTATGGGGGTCATGACATCATCACTGCCAATGCCAGACTTTCGGTCCATCTAGACACAAAGAAAAAAAAAAAAGGACAGTCAAAAGTAACACTTAAGCCATATCAAATCTTGGAAGTGCACACGAGAAACAAGTCCCAGAGAGTCTGTCTGGCTGGTGAATTCCTTCTGTCTGGTAGTGATGAAATACATGGCCGTTAATAAGGGTTGCCTTTGAGTAGTGCTGGTATGAGTATTTGAGTGCAATAGTTAACTCTCAAACCAAAACCAGCTATCAGCTGCTAAGGTATGGAATGATCCCACTTGTTTTCCCTAATTTTAGATGTTGCCTGGAATATAATTAGCATATTTGAAATTTGGGAAAAACCCAAACAGAAAAGATGGCAGTAAACAGAAAGACTTGGTCCAAGTTTTCGGAGGTAACATCAATGATTACTTTTTGTCCATACTTACGGTCTTCCTGGATGACACCATAGAAAGATAGAAGATACATTTAGATTCTCTTAAAGGGTCCTGAAACGTTCATGTTTTCAGCAGTTTTCATTAATCTTAAATACAAGGTATCAAACTCTCCAGGAAACAAAAGTAAAGGAAGATATTTTACTTCTTGTTTGGCAGTGTTTGCTTCAAAGGCTGCACAGGATGAGGGTGTTGACTGTCTCGCCCTTTCTTCTTCCTCTGCTCCCTCCCTTAGTTCTGTATCTTTTTCTGGGTATCCAATTACTGCACTTTGGCTTCCCTCTCTCTTTCACACTGATTCTTTGTGCCTGCCATGACAGCACTGTGACCTTCATTGCTCAGTCTTGTAGAGTATTATGAAAAGCAGGGTTTGGTAAAACAGTTGCGTGTTTGTGGTTATGGAGCCAGCACTCATCAAGGGACTTAGGTGACAGTGCTAGATGCCAATGAAGGGCTTACATTTCCATGATAACTTTGCTCTTCTTCACTCCCCTCTGCTCCTCTGCAGAAACAGGAACCTCTCAGAAGCGTGGGCAGGCAAATAAAATTAATTCAAACCGTCCAGGCAGCCAACCCCTTGTTTGAGACAACCACTTGATTAGGTGAGAGACTGTCCTTTAAATACATATTCCAGACAGTTCACTGGGCTAGAACAGGCAGGAGAATCAGAGAAGGGTGGTGTAGCAAGAGTGCTGTGCTGAGCAACTTCGTGGAGGTGAAGGGGGAAGGTGAAATCCAGCTTATTCCCCTGGGCTCTGAGGCCTGGTGGGAATCTTGTTGTCAGTAATCACGATGAGCCTACATGTGGAGCTGGTGCCACATGGCTATCTGTTTCCTGGGGTTCCTCAGCATTTCTTCCCAGTGGTTCCTCTCTGTGCCTGTGACATGTAAGCCCAGGCTGCACTTGCCAAGCACATGGTTCTGGCCAGCTCCATCCTGGCTCAGCATTTCCAGCTCCACGCTGGAGGCACGCAGGAGCTCATGAGGCACCTCGAACATGATCATCTCGTTCCACACAGGGTTGATCTTGTGTTTTGCACGTTTGGTCTGCTTCTTCTTCAGCTTCAGTGACTGATGCCTCAGTGTCACCTTGACAGAAACATCTGTGTGGGGAGTGGAGAGAGACGCCATATAAATCAGCATGCAACACATACACTAGCTAGACTAGAATAAGCTGAGCTGGAAGGGACCCATCAGTATCACTGAGTCCTGGCCCTGCACAGGACACCCCAAAAAATCACACCATATACCCAAGAGCATTGTTCAAACACTTCTTGAACTCTGTCAGGCTGGTGATCATTTCCCTGGTGATCCTGTTCCAGTGCCCAACCACCCTCTGAGTCAAAAACGTTTTCCTGATATCCAACCTAAGCCTCCCCTGGCTCAGCTTCATGCTGTTTCCTCAAGTCTTCTCCCTGGCCATGAGAGAGAAGAGATCAGTGCCTGCCCCTCCACTTCCACTTCTGAGGGTGCTGAAGATCACAATGAGCTTTCACCTCAGTCTCCTCTTCTCCAGGCTGAACAGAGCAAGTGACCTCAGCCACTCCTCATATGGCTTCCCTTCAGGCCCTTCACCGTTCTTGTAGCCCTCCTTTAGACATTCTCTAATACCTTATTTTTTTAATATTGTGATGCCTGAATCTGCACCCAAAAATGCAAGAGAATTTACAGTGGTGACATCAAACTGAGAGAGAGAACATAATATACATGGGTTACAGGGGTATTTGCTTTTCACTTTTTAGAAAAGATTCACATCTCTTTGGCTATCTAATCCAGACATCTATTTTTTTTCCTGCCAAAAATCACCCTTCCCACTTTCTTTCTAGATTTACATAACAGCAGAAACAACAGTCTCTGTTTCATTGCTGTTATACTCACCACTGCCAAGTAGATCTTTCAGCTGCTTGGAGTGGAGGTTTTTGGCCTTAATAATCACCACCAGCAAGCGATTAGCTGCTGGCAGGTAGCTGATGGAGAGCAGAACCTCCCCATGGCCTGTGGATGGCTCCTGGAAATGGAGACACAGAAAGGGTTAGTTTTTTATATAATCTTGGCCAGAACATTAGGAAAACAACAGTAGAAGACTGATGGGTGGAAGGTCATGGACCAACCAAGCTTTCTCTCTGTACAGGCAATCTTTCCAGTTATACTGGATGAGAATAAACGTGGCAAAGATGCCTGAGAGGCTCTTTCACTCATAAGGCTCCAATAATGTGAGTTACTGAATCCTTATGTCACTGGAAAGTAACCACTTCCTGAATTCCACTTTCAGTGGAATATTTAGTCAGAAGAAGACTTAGGGCTGATGTACAATGCAAATAGTCAGATATTCCTATTTTGAGAGACCACCTAGCTGCCCTGTATTTATGTCTTGTACCCCCTTTACTGCTTTTCATAATTCACTTTTGGTTTCAGGGGCTCCATTTCCCAGAAGGCTCTGACAGGACTCAGCCTCCAGCCTGCACGGCCCACCAGGAGTGTAGGGCTCCCTGGGAAAGCAGAGGTGATGCTTGGGGCTGAGTCTGACCTGGAGCTGCAGCTACACCTTCTCTCACACCCTACTTGGTATGAGAAAAAACTCAGCCAAGCTGAAATCCGCCACGAGCTGGGCACAGTACATTACTCTTCCTTCCCACCTGCCTTCCATCAGGACTGTGAGCAGCTCTCCCTGCTGCCCCTATGAGAGACATCCTTTTCCTTTTCCTTTTCCTTTTCCTTTTCCTTTTCCTTTTCCTTTTCCTTTTCCTTTTCCTTTTCCTTTTCCTTTTCCTTTTCCTTTTCCTTTTCCTTTTCCTTTTCCTTTTCCTTTTCCTTTCCCTTTCCCTTTCCCTTTCCCTTTCCCTTTCCCTCTCCCCTTACTTCCACTTGCACTGGACAAGCCGCCCTGTCTGGGGAAGCCTAGGGACACAGTCACACCACCACTGCTCTCCCCTGGGAGAGTAATGCTGTTTCCTTCTCGGGAGCCAGCAGGGAAGGAGAGAAATCCCACACTACTGTGTGCAGAGCTGACAGCCCATGGCAAGGGACGAAAGGGGAGCAGTTATTCTCTCAGTGAGTGGGAGCTTGTGACAGAAATCTGGTTTAGTGTGAGGTTAATGACCCAGAAGAGTCCCGAAAAGCCAATGTCAATTCAACAAACTCATTTTGGGCTCCTTAGCATGTTCTACATCCTCGAGGACAGACAGCCCTTCTCCAGGCCATTTCTGTGCTCTGCAGTGTCATTTCTAAGTGAGCCGTAAATATTTCAAATTCAGTTTTCAACCAGTTACTCGAGACAGGCAAGGACAGGCCCCTGTGTGCTCCCCATGGGCTGATTGGCTCTCCAGAAAACATGGCTGTCATTGCTGTCTGGTTCAAATGACTAATTTGTCCTGCACAAATCAGGTAGGAAGTCATTAGCAAGGAAGACTGAAATTCAATCCTAAGTCAGCCCAAGTGAATCTTTTTTTGTGCACTCAGGTAGCAATGAAGGGCTTACATGCATTTCACTTACATGAATCCTGCCTTAAATTTAAGTGGACCTTAAAAAAGCCCACACATAAAAAGAGGTAGTTTCAAATGCCTGTATGCCCACTACAAAAGAATTGTACACTCGAGGGACAAACCCAACCACCACCTCAATGCAAACCTAGAGTTTAGACATGTCATAAGCTGCTTTTGTTTATTTATCCCCATTACATCTCAGCAGGTGCCATTCTATAGCTCTTGGCTAGGATTTGGTTCCTGTAGCTCCAGGCACAGAGAGATGCAGTGGAGATTGGGAGGAGGTGGGGCTCTGTAGATGTGCACAGATCACATCTTGTACTTACGACTTTCTAGCTCCTAGTGTGCTGATCAAATTTTTGGCCAACCTGGATCCACATGAAAACAAAACCTACAATGGTTGGTCCCTGCTGGAGTTCTGCGTGAACAGACCAAACCAGAGGTACTTTTCCTTCCCCCTTCTGGGCTTTCTTATCCTTGTTTCCTTTTTCCTATTAAATCCATAGCCTACATTTTGTGCTGCAAACCTGCAAATCCATACAACCGTCAGAGCTTCAGTATTTCTTTCCATACAATATGGATAAAAAGCATCAAGGGGTGATCAATGAATTACGTGCAGGGCACCACGAAATCACAGAAGGGAAGTTGCTATGCAAGGACACACGATCATCAACCCACTATCATCACTGTCATTAGCAAAGCAGTGGGAGGGAAGGAAGACAAGATAAGGATATCAGTCCACAGTATCTACGCTCTGCATTGCTCACAGGACTCAAAGAATTCCTGAATGCTAATTGCACTACCTGATTAGCTGTAAGCTCTGCTCTGAGCTCCTTCCCTTGTGTGTGGGAGAATTACTGGGAAGGTAAGAACGAAATTTCTGCCCTTCCTGGCATTTCAAGGAAATGTCACGCTTTCGACAAAGCTCAGTAACTTTGCTCCTGGATGAATGCTGTCAAAAATAGCTCCTCTTTTTTGATCAGCTCTTCCCCACTCCCTCCCTCTCTGGTTCTCAATGAATGATTCAGGATCTGTATACATAAGCTATCTGTGCAATGGTTGGCTCTCTCAGGTCCCAGATGACGCAAATTCAGCTTTCACTGCACATCCTCAGCTCAAACTGGGGCACTGTTCAGCACTACTGCTGGTGTTAACCTTGTGCTGTCAGCCTGGAGAAGAAACGAATGCTGTCCTGTTTCTGTGTGTGGTTGTGAATCTGGACCAAGGAAGAACTCCCACTATATCAGGATTCCATCGGGTGCACTGGACTAACAACTTATCATTGCTGTGAACCGGCTGTTCCTTAGGTATTGCTGAAAAAGCAGATGCTTCAGGATGGAGAGAGAGGGGGAGGGCTACAGCTATTAGACAAATATTCAGTCTCATGCATGAAGTTTATTAAACTCATTCAGACCACCCATTTGTTTCTGCTGTCTCTGTCCCTCACAGATTTTTTTTTTTTAGTGTGGACAGTCCAGTTAGTATTCAAGTGGTTATCAGATAAATCAGCTCTATTGGAAATCAGAAATGCTAACTCTGTACTCTGTGTCTGTGGCCAACTCGGTGGAGAGCCCTCATCCCTGACGGTGACAGGCAATAATTTATTTAATCATGCTTAGTGACACTGCTGGTGTTATTCTGCATTGCTCAGCCGTACCACGGCAGACTACAAGAGGTACCACTTGTTGTAATGAACAAGCAGCAGCAGAAGCAGCATCCTGCTGCCATGGTAAGTGAATTTCTGCTGCTAGAAGAATAACCTAGTTCATGGCAGGGAAAAGGTTCCTGAGGAAATGTGCAAGAAATTAGTGCACATGAAGCACCCTGTACCCACTTCAAGAGCTGTTGGAGCCCTTCCCTCCATTTTCCCTGTTTGTGAAGCTGGCAAGATGTGGATAAGAAAGGAAATGAAGGTTTTCATGTTTAAGGAAACCAACACAATGCAATGAGTGATATGTTGACATCTCCCAGAACAAATAGTACTGGATTGATTCCAGTAAGAATAAGTGTCCTTCGGCCCAGCATTTCAGTCCCAGCAATGTATTTCACTCCTAGTTTAAGGCTCCCTGGGGTGCCACCCTATGCCCTACCCACACCTAGCTTTGCAGAGTTCCTCCCTTGGGCTCTGTAGGCACGCTCTGATATTTCAGCTCTTGCCACTCTGGTCCTGTATTACTAACTCTCAGATGCTCACACACCTTTTTCTAGACATAGCATTTGAATTACAGACGCCAGTGTCAGACTGTCATGTAATTGGGGAGGAGTTGAGGTAACTGCTGGAGAAATAGATGGAAGGGCTTCTGATATGATGAGCCACAGACCAGCACAGAGCTGTGCTGAGTGATCTGTGCAGTCACACATCTTCCCTCTAAACCTGCTCCAAACAAATAAAGCCACCCACCCACATGCAGCCATCTAAGAAAAGGGTTTCTCCTGTCCAAACTTTTAACCATTAGGGTTTCTGAACTGCTGACACAGACTGAGTCCATACCTTCTCTGGGCTCTTTAGCCTTTCCCACTGGGCCTTCCCAAAGGATTCCTCCATTTCAGCAAGGTTCAGTTTGAGTTCCCCCACGATGCTGTGCCTGGAGAACTTGTCGCAGTTTCTCAGGGTGAGAGTCAGTGTCCCTCCCGGCATCTCCTCCTCTGTTAATGGGAATCGCAGCACCTCCTCCCAAAGGGTGTGGAGTACCTTCTTCTTCAGCTCTGTCTGGGCCTCAGCAATACCAGACTTGCTCTCCAGTGTGCCCAGTATGTAGCAATGGCAGCCAGCATCTTGGTCCCCACTCATTCTGCCATGCATAGCTGGAAAAGATGTATGGTAAGGACCTCTTAAAAAAGACAACCCTGAAATATCTGTGGCTAAATCGCTTGTTTTATGAGAGCCATAAAATAGAACAGCTGCATAGACATTGACCTCTTTTTCGGCCTGCACTGGGGTCAATTAAGCTGTGAGCCTATGCTGTGGGATTTTCCTCAGGCTGCACAATGTCCCTGTCCTTCTGCCACTGCAGAAGGATGCTGCTAGTGCTTGGGAGAGCAACAGCTGAGTTCAAGGAAATAAATTTTGTTGAAAGATGCAGAACAGCACTGAAATGAGGCAGCATGAAACGAGGATTGACAGTTCTCATTTCCTTTTACCTTGGCACACAAAAAAAGCTTCTTACAGCGACTTTAAAAGCAGGAAGGTCAGTCACAGACATCAGAGATGGATAGAGCTTTCCTTGGCACCCACCCATTCCTGCAGGCCAGTGTGGGACATGTCTAAGGGTTATTGCATTCTGCTGGTCCAACTTCTGGTAAATTAATCCTTCAGAAGCCATCCCACAGCCCAAAAGACCTGTGTCAAGAGACATTCATCCCTAATTTTAAATCCCTTTTATGCTGAAAAATCTCGAGTGAGAATGGCATTTCACACTCCTCTTCAGTTGCGTTAACAAAACCGCGCTGCCTTCTCTGCAGCAAGAGGAACACACCCTCCTCCAAGGGGTCATTGATACCATGGCTTTGAGGGCAAAACTCTTGTCCTTGCTGCAGCCAGCCCAAGGACAGCTGCTCCTGAACTGCCAGGGCCTGTGGGTCACAGGGCTCTCCTGGCTTCTCAGGGGAGCAGAGCCGGGTCCTGTGCACGGGGGTGCCAGGGTGGCAGCCAGCTGGTGTGGGTGTTCATCCTGGAGGGGAGCTGTGGGCTGGCTGCTGGCAGGAGGCCCACAGCAGTGGCTGCCATTCAGCACCCTTGCAGTGCTCGCCTCAGAGGCTGTGATTTGATTAGATTTCCACAGAGATCTACACTGTGCATGAATTATTCAGTCAGCTTATTTTACTCTCCCAGGGGAACTGATGATGCTCCAGCCCTGAGTGGAGAAGCTGTTACAGCTGTCTGTGCCACAGAGCCTGGCTGCCTGGCCAGGCACTGCCAGAGGGCCTTTCCTCAAAATAAGTCTGGTATCTCCAGCTCAGGCTTTGACTTGACTTGAGGAAGAGGCAGTGTGGAGTGGATCAGGTTGAAGAATGAAAGGTATAGAGAGGAAGGAGATAGTAACCCCATTCCTCCTGCCCCCAAAGGAAAAAATAAAAAAAAAAGAGGTTGCTTTGTACCATGTCTGGGACTGAAGGAGCCCATCCTGGTTCCTGACAAAGCTGTGCAAACACTTGTTCCCAAGCTGTGCCCTCTCTTCAAGCAGTGACATAGACATGCATTTCTATTCTGCAAGCCCAGAACCAGTGAAACATCCAGTGATCCTGAGGGCACCTGCTGGTCTTAAGATAGGAGGGGAACTTTCTCTAAGCATGATCAACAGGTGTCTTGCCCCATTTGGGCCGGGAGGTGCTGCCCTTGCCCCATTTGGGCTGGGAGGTGCTTTTCTTACCTTCCAGGAGGGCCACACGCAGCTGGGCGTGCTGTGGGTCGTACACCAGGGAGTAGTGCAGCTCGGGGGCCAGGTTGGAGCTGGCCGCCCGCTCGGGCCGCAGGTGCTCTGTGACGCACACGTCCTTTACCACACCTGGAACTGAAATAGCCCCTTTAGCAAGCAGCTCTCCCCCTTCCCAAGAGAACAAATCCCCCTTCTCTTGACTTCACTTTTCTAAATGTCTCACTATTCCTGCACTTTGTATGCAGGGCTATAATTTACTTTCCTTCTTCCTCCATCGTTGTACAGCCTTTTTGCTCTGTTTACTTGCGCTTTCAGCTCTTTCTACAGCATTTGGACAAGGCTTCTGCTCTCCACCACCTTGTGCTCTATGATGGTTCACACACTTGTTCTTCTACCTTATGACTAAGCCAAGGTGTCTAAACGACACTCATTAATTGTTATATTGTTGTTTTATATTCTTTTAACTGGCACTATTAAATTAAATCTTATGTTCTCTGCAATGAGAATGTGAGTCTGCTTTTGAACTGCTGTGCAACTCTGCATTAGGTCAGACCTTTCTAAACATTTTGTTTTGGGTTTTTTTTTTTTTTTTATAAATTTTAACAATGAAGTCTTTGTCATGCAAAAGACATCTATTTCCATAGCACCTGACCAGGCTGAAGGCAATGAACTGTGGAATCCATAAGGCAGTTTCTCCATGTGTGATTTTGGAGCTGAGTATGTATTTCATACTGAAATAAAGCAGGACTGAAAGAGAAGCCAGAGATTTTTGTCATCCAGAGTTGTTAATCTGCAAGGTCAGTTCTGATTCACACAGAAAACAATAGTGGGACCAGCACATTTCCTCATAAAACTCTCAGCGACGGTTCAGACCAGTTCATTGTGGCATCAAAAGAAGAACACAACAATTCTTGCTTAATTTTAGCAACACTCGAGCTATAAAATCAGGCACAGCAGGAAGGAAACTTGCTTGTGCCATTAGCAGTGCAGAGAAGCTCTTACACCAATATTTATGTAAAGCTTTAGCCTAAATGCAGCCATCATCTTTTATCTTTTCCACCCTATAATCTTTTCCCTGACACCTAAGGATGTGGATCAGACAGTCTCTTCCTCCAATGCATCTGCTTCCCATGGTACTTTCTTTTCCATACTCCCAAGTCTCAGGGTGGAGGGGTGAATGTAGCAATTGAAGCTCTGGAAGGGCAAAAATACAATCTCAAACAATTAAAAAGAGCTAGAAAGAGTACTCAATAAAAATAATGGCAGATGGCATTTTCTCTCTGGCAAATCTTCAGGAAGGTTTTATTAAAGTGATAAACTTAAGAGTGAATTATCCTGTTAAAAGACAGCTGTGAAGTTAAAAATCAGTATGGAAGAAACCCAGACATGCTGCCAAATGCATATAATTAAGACTGCATTTTCTCTCAGGCTCCAGAAATCTTATGTTTCAGGATTTGGAGCTGGCTGGGAAACAGAAATTCTGTTTGGCAAAAACCTTTGAGGTGTCAGTCTTCGGTTTCACTGCACATTACAATAAGCCAAGAACATCTCACCAAACCAGTGGAATAAATGGAGCAAAGAAAATGAGAAGCTTTGACCCCCACTGTCTCTGACAAGGACAGTTGCTGGACAGCTAGCATTTGACCTGGAGGAGATACTGTTCCTAATTTTGGCCAGATATTTCACACATACTCTGGCTACTGCTCTCAGCAAAACCACTAAATATGCTTTTCTACAAAATATCTGCTACTAGGGAGCCAGATTCTTCAACACAAAGGATATTTAGGTAAAAAAAATTGCAGAAAGGTACAACTACATCTTTGTTATCAGAATGTCCTGATGAGCTCCACAGCTACCTTCTATTAAACAAATGAACTGAAAACAGAAATCAGAGTGCTCATGATAAGAAAGTGAAAAGCACCCATGTCTTCACTTTCACATTTATTTCTTGGACAACAATCGCATTAGGCTCACAAGTATTACAGATCTACACCCAGAAAAGCAATTGTTAGTCTGAAGACCAAAAGCTCCTACCGTTTTGAGGGAGAACAAACAGCTCTTCGTTGACTTGTATCTTCATCCTATTCTCATCCAAAGCAGTGTGTTTCCCAGTAGCTGGTTCTTCTGTTGTCTTCAGAGAGTACTGTGTGTAGTTAACAATTTCAGGTGAAGTTACTTCTGGTTTGGGGCCATAAATGTTGGGAAACTTCAGAAGTGCTCGAGGCTGGACTGGCTCTGCAGTTTTCTTGACGTTGAACTGAAAATTAAAACCTTGCTTGTTACTTTGCACTAATTACACTAATTCCTCCAATTCTCTTAATGTTAAATGAGCTGAGACAGGAAAAAAGCAGTGCCTCTGGTCAGTCCTACCATCATTTTTTCTTGGCTTGTAGAAATCCCTACCTCTGTGTCTGGAGACCTTCTTGCCAAAGCTTCTACTTGGTGTGTGTCTTTTCAGAGTTATTCCTCTACAGATGTTTGATTGCAATAAGAAAAAGATATGTTCTTATAATTTGATTTTTTCTCTGTTCTGGTACCAGTTAATCTTTTCATTAAGTTAATCCTTTCATCTTAGCAAAGAAATTAACCATGAAGTTAATTTTGCTATGATTGAGGTATGGCAATTTTTACCTTGATGTTTGAAGTCAAATCCAAGAGCAAGAGGCTACAGCCATCTCATGGATTCTAGAATATTTTATGTGAGTATGCAGAAAGCATGAGGAATGCAAAGACATAGATCATATTGTCACCTGAAGCAAGTATGACCATGGTGCAATAAGACTAAGGAGAACTGGTCCAGAACTAATGAGCCCTGGACTGGCAAACCAAGAGTAGCTGATTCAGTGGTCATCTCAGCCTCTTGGTTCTGTGAGCCAGAGCTCCGTCTGACCCTCAGACCCTTTATTACACTGGGACTGAAATTTGGATTTATGTCTGATTTTGTTCTTAACACTTCAATTCCCCTTTGAATCATGAACATGGGATGAGCAGAAGAACCTGCAAGATGATGCAGTGTTCAGGCAGTCCAAGCAAAGGTTGGCAAAAAAGGCATTACTGTTCTCCTGAAACAAAGAAAAATGTTTTAGTGGAATAGAACAGTCCTTATGTCCCAAGAAAGAATCCCGTCTGCTTACAACTGAAATAATTCCTGATTCATTTATGTTTGGATTCATTAATATGGGAAAACAAAAGCTGACTAGCAAATGACCCTTGCAACAGGTTTATTAGTGTTTCCAAAACATGAGAGACAAAAAGAAGTAAAATAGCTCTGTTGGTTGATTATTGTGCAGTGGGATTATCTCCAATCTACTGCTTGCCAACCTACTTTGTGTCAAGATTGAGGGTGAGACAGAAGAGGTTCATAACTTTAATTAAAGTTTTTCATTAGTCTTATTGTTTCCTATTAATAATGAATGTAGATGATGCCCTGAAGCATTTGTCTGTGTTAGGATTTCCTGGTCCCAGAGGAAGCATACCTATTTCTCAAGAAACAGCTGAAGAAAGAGAGCAGTGTTGGATGTTAGCCTAGTCATATTCTGCTTGTGGAGATCCTGGTTGCATGCACTTGGCAGTGGCTGGGAACTAATTAAGTTAGTGACTGTCTTCTCAAGGCAGCCAGTGCACCGGTGTTTAGGAAGCCTACTTTGCACCATAGCGTTTTGTCTTGTCTCATTTTAAGGGCTTTGAAAGAGAAGTGGGCTGAGACACAAAGGCATCACTGTGTGCCATCCTCACCTAGCATTCAGCTGAGTTCAGATATTGTGTAAGTTACACGGTGTGGGGCTTTAAGTGAGTTCTCTCTTTTAGAGATGTGAGCCTCATCAGTCCTAAAATACCTGGGAAATGTGAAGTTACTCGTCCAAACCTTAAATGCAGTTTTCTATTCTTCTAAAATCAAAGCAAACCAACCAAGCAGAATAGGTGAGGAGTCACTGGACAGCAGCTAGGAAAGGCAGGTTGCTTTTGTGGTGCAGAGGCATTACATCCAGCACACACACAGTGCCTGAGGTGGGGGTCAGCCTCTGCTGTTCTCTCCTGGAGCTGCTGTGTCAGGCTGCTGTCCTACCGCTCCCTGGCCGTCACACCGGAGCCTCCTGCCTGCACTGCTCTGTGCTGCCAGCACACGAAGCACTCCGAGATCCTCTGGGATGAAAAACACTGCACAAATTTGAGGTATTCTTAGCACAAGCTTTTCTTCCTCGTGCTAAAAGCCAGGTATTTAGCCAGGAAATCCATCAGCACGCAGCAGCTAAGAACTCCATTTGGTCTAAATATTCCTCTTGTCTGTCTGCTCTGCAGAGTTAGAGATGAGAGACATATGCAAGCACAGTGGGACTAGACCACCCCCTCTTCCAACTACATCTGTTTATTATTTTGCTGCCAGCTCTTTTCCCAAGTGCTGTCTGCTAATCCAGCTACATAGCAGTGCCCTGTGGAAGTTCCCTTTGCAACTCAGGAGTTGTGCCCTAAATAAAGACATGAGCAGAAGGATTCACATAGTTCTGCAAAAAGGCATGAAAGCAAATAAACCAAAAGGAGCAAGGAAGCTGCAACTGACCCTTCTGTGTCCCTGCCCAGTGTCACTCAAAGCACCAGATTGCTGCCCTTGCTGGTTGTGCTTAGGAATCTTCATTTTGCAGGCTTGGCTAAGACTGCAAATTTACAGCAGCTTCTCTTTGTTCTGTCTATGTATGTTTGTGTTTGAACTCTTCCTCCTCACGTATGCAGGGCATGTCCATGGGGAGCCTCTGTCTATAGCAAATACAAGCATCACTCTCATGGGAGACATGCCAAGTGAATAAATGCAGACTTGCTACATCTTTCTTTTGTCATCTGTGTTTATCAGAATCAGTGGCCCTGACAGGCTTCCATAATTGTGTCAAACACTGACTAGGACATACTGTGTACTAATGTAGTCAGAAAAAAAATCCCAACAGAACAATTTATAAACACAGAGATAATAAAATTTCACAAGCTCAGAACTCAAATTGAGATTCATTTCTTGAAGGTATAGAGGCTGATTCTGAATCAGTGACAGCATAGGAGAATTCATGTTCCTGGCAAGAAAATTATTTTAATTGGAAAGAATTGCTAAACATATGGAATATGCAAACCAAGAACATTTTGCACTTTCTGTCACAGAATGTTCACTCGGCTGCTATAATATGGCCAGATTTCTTTTAAAAAACCTCCATAAAGCCAGTAACATTGGAAATAATACTTCAAACTAAAAAGTCTACAACGCTGAAAGTATTACTCAGGTAATACTGATACATTTAGGGCAGGTTGAATAATTTGATCCCCTGTTGGTCAGATACTGGATTAAGTCATGGCAAGACTTGATGAATGTAGAAATATTGTGAGGACTACAACTGAGTAGCTGCTGGGTACTGGAGGCTTAACTGAACAGTATGGAGGCTTAGTGCTTATTTCAGTTCTGCAAACAGAATAACACCCCCGTGCACAAGATCCAGGATGGATTAACACTTTCCCAGGATGTTTCCCAAAAGGCTATATAAAAGAAAAATAAGCCCAGTCCAAGAATGGAGTTAAAATGAAGATTTGAGTTGTTTCTGAGCTTGGACATTACAACATTAAACTCTCATGGAAAGAGCCTGATGGAAGAGTTATCTGTGGGTTGTGTTGCTGCGGACAACAGCTAGAAAAAATGCTTTGCAAAGTGATGTGGCTGTTAAAGTTACACATTTTTCATTCACATTTAACAGTAAACTTGGAAAAATCTCTGCATCATTGTACATTCTTATATACAGGTGTTAGCAAATCCCATGTGTAGGGTGGAAAAGACAAGAAAGGAGCCTGAAAGGGGCATAACTAAACTATCAAGCAGAATTGCAGGTGAAATCCATCCTAGGAAAATGCAAACAGGTACTAGGAGTAATTCACCATGCTTATGGAGGGAGGCTCAGAATTAGCAGCAATCTCCTGAGAAGTCCTAAACTCTGTGCAGATGTTAATCCATGGTCAGTGGAGCCATCCTCCCACATCTCTCCTCCTGCCTCCAGCAGCCACAAGATCTGCTAATGACATTCTCTGTTTGTGCTTACAATACCAGTTTTTACAATGCTGTTTGTAGATTTGGTCATCTTTCCTCAGAATAAACTGCAGCAGGAACCTGAGGATGCCAAGGTTCTTTTCTACTAAGAGCATAAAAGTGGAAGCCAGAGAAAAGTTGAATATTTAACTATCAACATTACAGATAAGTTCGATTGGGACTCTTGCTACACTCTTTAAGAATACAAAAAAAAAAAAAGCTTAAATAATTAAAAGGCAAACAAAGACTGTTATACAGTGGATCACAGGTCTTTGGAATTGGCTGCTATGGTATACCACTTGGTTTAATGGCTAGGTGAAAGTGGAAAGGACACAGGCACATCCAAATATCAGGAGAAACAGCCAACAGGTAATACTTTCAGAGACTGACCAGTGCTATAGCTCATGCTAAAGACCATATTCAACCGAGGAAATCACCAAACATTTCCCTTTGGAAAAGAGATTCCCATTAATAAGTGTATTAGAAACATTCTATAATTCCCCTGGCTCTCCCTTGCACTGAGCTGAGGAGTGAATCAGGCTGCTTGGATTCAAACAAGAATGAAAGACCACACAGGGATGCCTGATGCTATCCATACTCCACTTTGCTGTTACAGTAAGTGAAAAAGAAATTCACAGGGTGATGAGCTTGTCCAGTCAGCACAGTATAGATTCTCACTTGCTTTTTATTATGATTTCAATGCCTTGTTTTAACTTCACACATAATTAATCCCCTCAGTTAGAGGGGCAGAGGGAGGAGGAGGGACGGCTTTTACAGGTAACCAGCTGTTGACAGGGAACTATCCTGCAGGAACTATGAGATATTGTGGATAGAATTAAATAGCTGCTATACAAGATCTCAGCAGGAGCCATCTCCTCTTCACAATGCTGTGTGCCACCTGGTACAATCCGGTCTTCTCTTCTTAGGAAATTACTTCTCTTTTGATCTATCTCAACAACTGAGCAGCATTTCCACTCCTCATCCCCTGTTTCTGCCATTAGCAGCTTTCTCTTTGGCTCTGTGGCAGCTGTCTCCTGCTCCAATAATTCTGTGGTACCCAGCTCATCTCTGTTTTTCCCTCACTCCTCCTCCCACTGGCATGTTGTTATATCCTGAACACAGAAAGCAGATAAACAGGCAGCATAAATCACATGCTGAGTAGCCTAACAGGGAAGTTACATTCCCACCCTCTGCATTTAAAGAAAAATCACAGAGTAAATTAGAGACTGTGTCTTACTTGCTGGGCTGGCTGAAGCACACTGGGCTTAGTATTTTCCGTCTCCTCCTCTTGGTCCTTTTCTGAGAGTCCTTTCCCAGGTTGCTTGCACTTGCAGAAGCAGGTGAGACCGCAGAGGGCAAGGATGCTAGTTGCAGTCCCTAGGGTAGCCCCCAGGGCTATAACTGGAGCAGACAAAACCATTGTCCTGAGCTGCACAGGAACGGAAAGCACAGAGACCCTGTGACTCTTTCTACTCCCTGGGAGAGCAGCTCTCCCACATCTCTGATTTCTAGCCTGGCTTCATTCTCCTTGGAAGTCTGAAAGCATATCTCTTGTGCAGCAAAGAAAAGGGACCAATCTAGACACACAGATAAATCATCCCACCTTTGCTAGGCAACAAGGCTACCTTTCTATCCTGATGATGCTCCAGGTCAGGGAGAGGAAATAGTAACTGTGGTGCCTGCAATCTCCATAGAGCTGCAAACAGGCAGTTTTCATTGAAGCCTGTTCTCCAGCTCCACTGGGAAAAGTCTGATGTGTGATAGAGAGGAAAGACGTCAGCAGAAGGGGCTGGCCTTGCTAGCTAACTCACAGAAAGTGCATCCAAATGTTTGATCATCTCTCCAGCAATATTTCCCGGGGCTGCCTTGCTGATATACTCAAGAGGTTGAATTTTTTTTGTCTTAAGGCAAAGATAGTGACTGCCAGAAGCTGCTGGCCTGAGAAGCCCTGTTATGATAGCACTGCACAGTAGCTCTGTAGTCACAGTAAAGCCTCTGTATAAGTCAAGCAAAACTTTCTCATTCTTCAGGGGCTGCAGAACAAACACAGGCAAGAATTAAGCCCTGCCCCATGCCTCACCAACTGCCCCTCAAAGCACAGGGTCTGAACCTTTTGGAGCTGCTTTCTGTAGGATAAATGCAGAGCAGTGCCTCTATTTAAAAAAAGAGCAGAAAATCCTACCAAACAAGACACACTGGTGCATATGCTGCTTCCTCTGGAGAGAATGAGCAAGCAAACAACATATGCTAGATATTAGTCATAGTGCTTACCACACTGGTGTCAGGCAGTGGGCTGCTGAGCACAGGAGAACCTGCATGAATAGACTTGAAGAGCTGGATGTCCGTCCCAGTTTTGTCTTGAGGTGATGGAGTGATTATCTTTCTCTGACTCATTCATTTTTGCCTTATTTCTCACAATGCCCAGCTTAAGGAAGAGGATAATGAGTGCCATCATTTGATATGTTTCTCATGATGTGTACAACCCTTTTCTAGGTACTTCACAATGAGAATGTAGTGGCCAGAGGTGATTATAATTCTGGTAACTATATCTCTGGGCCAGTGTGAAACTAGTAAGCAAAATGCAAAATATTCCAAAAAATAACCAGTTCTACTGATTATACTGGGAGTTTGTCATTCTATTTTGGAATATAGTTGATGCCCTTGGATCAGGAAAACAAATTAACTATGTACAGAGAAATGCTAAGAAATTCAGGTGTTTTAACTTTTCTGTAGCTGAGGTTAGCACAAACTTTTCTTGACTTTTTTTTCTCTTTGAGGTTTCACATCTTACTCATGACAACTCGCTCAGCCTTTGTTCTTTGGTGACATGTTCACCTCTCTGATACAAAACCTCCCTCACACATCTGAGTCTCGCTTTAATTGTTAGATTCCTCTGTAGCACTGCAGCATCTTAATGGTTGCAGTGCACATTCCCCTTCTCCTCACCCTATCAGGCTTGTCAGATGTGTCTCACCCTTCCTTTCCAAGCCTCCTGACCCACCCTTCCCATCAAGAATCAAGTCCCAGTAAACTCCTGAAACCACTGAGTCCATGGAAAGTAGTCTTTCAGCTCAGCCCACAGAAGGAACACCTTGGGCTTTTTCTTCTACCTTTAAAAGAACAAAAGGTGGGCACACCAGGCTGGACCACCGGCACACATCCCTGTGCTCAGCAGTGGGATGAACATCACACAGAGGAGATGTGGAAATCTGACTAAATGATCCCTTTGCATTTTGTGGCTCAGAAGATTCCAAAGCCTTGAGCAGTACCCTTGTGCTTACCTCTTCTGATCTGAATTTTCTCTGCTGCAGGTAGGCTGTACCAACCATTTGCTGACTCAGCTACTTCATTCAGCCCACAGTTGAACAGGTAACGTTGTAATCATGGTGCCATGAGGCCTCATCTTCAGCTTGAAGAATGAACCATGTTGTTATGGACTCCTACCACCACTCAAGAGAAGCAGAAGTGAGGAGAGTGGGAAAGATGACAAAAAAAGATGGACACACTTTTTAGATGCCTTCGATTTCCTCCACAGGATGGATCCTTCCTAGAAGGGCTAATGAAATCTAACACAACTAGGTCAGCGACCCCTGAGGTTTGGAAATCACATGAAAAGGAAGAAGGTTCTGTTAAGGGCAGAATACAGTGAAGAAGGCAGGGGAGAAGGCATCCAGTCCATTCATGAGATGCAATCTTGATGTGTTTCCTACAAGCTGTCCTGGGAATTACAGAATGACTGCTTACAACATGCCGTAGAAGGAAGGTCACACCAAAGTTTCTCCACAAGACAATAATTTAATAGCATACTCTCTGAGAGATTTTCTTCCTGCTTATATATGAAGATTAAGTTTTCCTTGCCAGAAATTGTATTTGCTGTGAAATGCAATAGGTAAAGAATCTTGGTCAAATATCATATTTTAATAATAACAGCCAGGCAGCAGCCTTTTGCTGCTATTGCTAGGAAAACAAAGAAGTTCTCTGCAGACACTGAATATTATCAGTAAGTGAGCTTCTAGGAGTGACAGGCCAAAGATTTCAGATTTTTGTGTGTGTACTGATGCATGTACAGATACATAATTTCACTGTAGCTTTGGCATGTACTGGCACTGCATCTATCTGTCATGGTTGCTTATTTTTAGCACATTCTGTTCTAAAAAAAAATCGGGCCATGAATGTGTTTCAAAGTCATCTTTACACTTGCTTGTTTCAACACCCAATAATTAAATGGCTTATTTTTCTTTAAAGCAGTAGTAGGATAAAACGGGGTCAGGCTAATGACCTTTCTCACTGGTCAGTCACAATGATACTGTCCAGAATCACATAGCTTTTTTATCTGTCACATCTGCCATTAGAAAGAGACTTGCCAAGGTAGAAAGATGAAAGCCTGTTTTTGCAATCCAGACTTTAGGGGCAGGTTCAGGCCTGACAACATATTTTACAGTCATCCTATCCACATATTTTCTCTAGATTCTGATAGAAGACATGTAAAAGAATGGCAAAAGCATACACATGGTTTTCAGCTTCTGGTATTTCACACAGGAATACTCTGTAATGACAAAATATAAGGTACCAGTTAACCTTTGGTGCCTATAGATTTTTGTTCCTGCTGTGAGTTCTTCTGCTGATATTTTGGGCCTTTCTGATCATTGGCTGTATAAAAGAGGCTTACTCTGAATGAGGACTTGGTAGTACAGATCACATGGAGAATTACAAGAGCTTTTGCATTGCCTAGCTGTAGTTCATGCTCTAACAGAAAAAAAAATAAAAAAGCCCTTTAATATAATTGCCAGCCACTTGAATAAGCAGGTGGGATTTCAACTTTTGTTTTGACAGTTGAAGACACAAATTAAAGTTCCAGAATCCAGAAGGAAAAGCTGACATACATCTGAATGAAAGATGTTTGCACACCACTTTCCCTGACTCAGCCTACTCCACTCCATCAGGGGCTGGTATCAGAGACACTCTGTTTCTCACTGAGGCATTTCACCAGGCAGAAGTGTGAGTTAACAGATGGAAATGGGAAAGAAAGTTGTTTCGGCTTTTTTTTTTTCCTCAGGGAAATCCTTGTGACAGTCAGCTTTAGCCTGAAGGTGTAAGCTCGTGTTTTCACTTGTATTGACTTGTTTTGTGATTCTGTGCCATAGAAATGGGGCAGTTTGAACAGAATGGTAGTCTAAAATAACTTTCCAGATCATTGCAAGGTGTTTATATCATCCAGCTTCAGCACTGAAATAGTCAGTTAGTAACAGAAGACCACATATGGCTGTCGAGCATTTTGTTTAATAAGTAAATGAAATATTGTGAAAACAAAAGTGAAGGTAAAAGGTTTGTGCTTGCAAAGACTGCATCAAACTCTTTATGTTTTTGTGTGCTGTTGCCTCAGGTTGTACAAGATTTAAGAAAGAGATTCTGTCTTCCTCCAAGTGGTGAAGTTTTCCTCCACCAGATGGTGAATTATTAACAAACCACTGAAATAATCCTTTGCAGCACAATTAAGACAAAGTAATTGTCTCTACCTATTCATATGCAAAAAGAAGAAAATAATGAAGGAAGATCTGTGAGAGGAATGTGGGCTTGGTCCCTTCATCACTGTCTCTGAAACAGACCTATAGATATAAATCAAGTAAATTAAGTAATTAGGGGAAGAACAAAGAATCAGTTTCTAAAAGGAAGCTATACAATGACCAACCTCAACAAAATGAGCTTCAGGGTGTGGTGCTTCATCTGATGTTAATTGATATAGAACTCCTGGGACCTCCAGGCTTACAGAAATACGTGCCAGCTCTGTGTGTAGTCTTTTGCCCCATTTCTACCCTCAGGATGTTGATAAGGATTTAGCACCATGGAGGGTCCAGCTAGTTGCATGTAAGCAGTGTAGGGTTTGTGGTTAATGATTCTGTACTGGGACACTACACTGTCCTGAGACCAAGATGTGTGGAGCTCAGATCTATGGAAAAACATGGCTGTGTTCCTGTTTCAGGAGACTGCCATGTACCCCCTATCATCAGCAACCCTTTACACCTGACTGTGGTACAGCTCTTGCAACCCTTGCAGCAGCATTGGATAAATACTGACAGAGGGTGGAAGACCCAATGCCAGAAAGAAGAGAGAAGGGGCCAAAAAGCCAAGATGGTCAGGAATGATAAAGTGATTTACAGGAGGGTAAGAGAAAAAATCAGTGGGGAGGAATAGGAAGGGTCTGTAACATGGGAATTGGGTATTGGTGTGACTGCTGTAGCAGGATGCCATGTTACTAGAAAATTGGGAAAATTAGAGGGAGTTCAGGAAAGCACCACATGAATGAAGTAAGGGGTGTGAGGCAGTGGATCAGAGTGTGCCTCAAGGTCAGTGTATTTATCCATGAAAAGGCTAAGGGGTGTTGTGGACAAAGTCCTTAAGGACCCAGCTGTGGAACAAACCTTTGATGGGAGAGGTCCTCTTCTGCTGAGCAAACACTGTGTTACCAGGAGCTAATGGCGAGAAGCTGGTGCCAGACAGAGTGGAAACATGTTGCAGATTTCCAACAGTGGGCATAATTTCTGTGGGAGCCATCTCTGAGGCATTGCAGAGGGTCATCCCTCATGGGCAGTTTTGAAATCAAGACTGGTGGTGTGCAGGTTGTTTTTATGGAACTATTCTTTTTCAGTTGTGGTCTGTGCTGATGTTGAACCACCAATGTGCTGTCCTGTGTTGTTCCATGTGTATATGGGGCCCAGCTGGGATGTGAAGAGAATGTTAATATATGGAGCAAGTTTTCAAACAATCACAGTTCCTCTGAGAGCATCAAAGGGCCAGCTGCAAAGAGAAAAGCAGCTTTAGAAGGTCACAAAGCCCAGCAGAAAAACAATATCTCTGCATTAACAGGTGAACTGCTTTAGTGTGAGGTCTCAGCACCTCAGTAATGGGGATTCAGAAAGAAAATGTCAGCCCCAGCTCAGGACAGACTCAGGTGAAAGAAAGAAAAATGTATCGCTGGAAATGCAACTGAAAGGAGAGTGTTGTTCAGTAAAGCTGCAGACAAAAGTTTAAGTGTGACCCCAATTAAGCAAATGAGTAGATGCTTTCCTATATGGGGGAGGGTATCTTGCTGAGAGCAGATAACAGCTCAGATAGATATCCTGCTTCTCCACTGAGCTTTGCTAATTTGCCATAGAAAATCCAGGAAAATAGAGCTCGTTTTGTGCCTATCTCGTTTTAATCTGAGAACTGGCTCTTGACTGACTGGAGGAGCAGATCCTATTTGTGGGCAGGGAGTTCCACTGCAAGTGTACGTTTATTTCCACTAGATTTTTTTTTATAAGCACAGGAGATTTGAGAAACTTCGAAACCTTCCGAAGTACCTGACACCAGAGTGCACATTGTGTATTTGCAATAAACTGCTGCCTCCTAGAGGTGAAGATGTTTTTCTTACAGTTTCTTCTTAGAGCTGGTAACATGACAGAGTTCCAACTTTTCGCAGCGCCAACGCTGTGAAGGATGCTTTGCAGAGAAAAGCTTTGGGATCTCGTATTTTTAGTTACAATTATATCTCCAGCTATGTTAAGGCTGCACAGCCAGGAAATGAAAGACTTTTGGTTGCCTGTAAAGCCTTAGCTCTATCCACTTTCATGTCAGCCTTGTCTTTAAACCTTTAAGTACAGGATAACACCATTTTATTTGCAAATGAACTGTGAATAGGTTGCTGATAAGATGAGTTCTGGTAATGAATGAGGGTTACATACTAAACACATTTGGGTTTTATATGTGTCTCTCTCCAAAGAAGGAGTTGCTAAAGAAAAATATTACTGATATTACAGTTTAAGCAGCTGTAAATATGCACAATAATTACATGGGATTTTTCTCATTTAATTTACGCCCAACCTGGCACTCGTGGCCTGATTTACACTGGAGCTGTGTGCTCATTTCCATGGCAAAATTCCATAGGAGTTGTGTTGGAGCATGTGCAGCACTGCGCAGTATTAAGCATTCTGAAAAAAGTAACCTACTACAGGTCTTTAGGAGGCACCATGGTGTGAGAAAGCCCAAGCAGGCAAACAGTCCTTCTGGACTTGTGGCAGAGCCTGGAGGCTCTGTCTTCCACCTGCCTGTGTTCCTCATCCCACTGCTTCTCAGACTGCAGATATCATTGTCACTGCAGAAAAACTTCCAGAGAAAGATTGGGAAGACCCACCAAAAAAGGCTGTCATGTTTTTCACTGCAGTTCAAGAACCAAACTAGCAGCAAAATGGCAAAAGAAACATCTGCTTTTGTGTCAGTTAATTCCAGTTTTGGAGCAGATTGCTTTTCCCTTAAATGTCATATGCAGCTCTTGCCTTTCCAGACTAGAATAGGATGTCACCAAACAAAAAAAAAAAAGTTCCTAGATGGATCAGAACAGATGATTCAAGGTGCAGAACTGGTTCTGTGTAAAGGAATGAGAGAGCACATTACAACTCCAAAGCCCAGAAAAGAGGTAATGCAAGGGAAGAAGAAAGAGGTCTCTAAAATCCTGAGTGTACAGGGGAAACTGTCTAGGGATTAACTTCCCAATTCCAGTGTGAGATCTACAGGGAAGATTCAAGTAGGACTCACGTTCGAAGCAAAAGGGAACTATCCTGTATGTTTGCCCTGTTCTTATGTTCTTGTCTAGGCAGCCACTTTTGGCCCATGCCAGAGAGAGGACACAGGGTCAGAGAGGCCTGTGGCTATTCCAGCACACATCACATGCCATACAATTTGTATGTCCTGCGTCTTTAAGGTAAAACCCTAAGAATCAGCTTGGTTTTTGGAAACATTATTTTGAGTCACTGACTCATGTAAAGTTGCAGTTCATCAGTAGCTACTGGCCTCTTGTTTCCTTCCATGTTTCCTTTGAGTCTCAGTGGAAGTTTCCATGTATCCCCCCTGTCAAAGAGGCACAGGCCAGAAGGTACAGTGAACTGGGACTGGGAACTGATCTGCTCCATGTAGTCCCTCACTACGTGTCTTTTGCTGGGTACCTCCATCAGTAGAAGCTGCAAGTACCTTGGCAGTGGTAATTCTTAGTGCCTAAAGATAAATCACTTTTAGTCCTCAAGAACAAAACAGAAACATTTTCCCCTGAGATGACGTTGTTTCATCCTGTTCCTCTCCACAGAGATGGAGAACAGAGAGGAGGAAATAACTGAAGATAAGAAAGATTCACATCTTCGAGTTCCAAACTCCAGAAATTATATTCTGCTCATGTTCACATCTAGCCATTCCTTGTGACCCACAAGATTTTGTCTGATTTTGGAATATTTTTCCATGACATTACTATTATACAAATTTCAGCCAGCACTCTGATAAAATGAGTTGGCACATAAGATCATGTAGCCAGACCTTCCAGTCAAGAAAAACACCCTCTACAAAAACAGCCTTTTCAGAAAACAGCCTCCAGCTATCAGAATAGATGCCTTTCACCGAGTTTGCTGACACTGAGTTAAGTGCAAGAGTGGCTGGGTCTTTGCTTACAGTATCCTTACTCCTCTACTGCTGTGATCTCACTGGCCTCCATGCCTTCCTTTGAAATAGTTCAGACAGGGAATTGGGTTTGTCTTTTGCAGAAATATATGCTATGTTTAGCTTTTCAGATTGAGATCACAGTGAGATCCTTGTCAGATTTGACAGGTAATTGCTGCTTGGAATCGATGTTGTCCAGTGAGAAATAGAGCAGTAGGTCTTTCACATTTTACACTACTGCCAGCACCATTATTGGTTCTTTGCAGTCAGGCCTAATCTAAATGATCTCTAGATAGCCACCACCTTCAGGATTTAGGCATTTTGTGGTGGAAATCACAGGGGCACTACCTGTGGTTGCCCCAGAGGGCTGTACTTGCTTTGTACACAACTTTCAATCTCCAAAGTCACTGGGGCAAAACCTTCCCCTAACATAAGACTCAAAAAGTTACATCCAAATTTGAAAGGAGCCCTCCCATGTGTGCTCCTTTCAGTAGCTCTAGGAAATCGTTTCATCAATTTTCACAGCTGCCCAAATTATGCTTCAGAAGACTGTCCTCTCCCCAGTGGGCTCCCTGACTTGAAGCCCTGTGTCCTCAGCTGTTCCCTGGCTGCTGTCAAAACTCCAGAGTAAATAATCTTCGAGCTGAGAATCTGCAAAGTGGGTCAGAGGCTCTTCTCTGGGTACAGTAAGAGAAAACCTGACACAGTTATGGTGAAGAATAAAACCCTTAGTGCAAATTCCCTTATTTGACTCAGTTGTTTCCATTCTGGTTGCCACAGTCTCTACTTCACTGCTTACACTGGCCTGCTCACTCTGTCCTTTTTTCCTGGACACACTTGTGACTTTCAAAACTCAGTTATATTCTCCCTCTGTTTTCATAAACCTTTCCCTCCTCTTTCTCCTCCTGCTTTTATCTGTTCATTTTGTAGGTCTTCCCTTTCCCTCACCATATGAGAATCCACTATCTATTGAGAGCATAGATGATTCTTCTATGTCTGTACCTTATCTCTACTTAGTCTTTTCCTGATCCATTCCCACTGTCATATTTCATAAACAGATTACAGATCCCATAACAACATCTGACTGATCTGTTTTCTTACAGTGTGAAATCTCAGGCTGACACTGATGTCTTCCCCCAAAAGAATTCAAATGAGCTTACCCTTAATAAGGTCATATCAAAACGCATTATTTCCCCACTTTCCAACATCTTTTCTCACACCACTGCGTATCAGAAGCCTTTATTACCCAAACCCATAATATCTTGGCTGTCCCCTGCATGGCATACACATATCATCACATCAGCAGCAGTCTGCATTTTCTTGGTCACTCTTCTTGTCTGCACAGCCTAACTCCTCTGAAGTACCAGTTCCACTGAAGGTGTTTCATGGCATTATCAGACAAAAACATGTGATGAAGTTTAAATCATGCAAAGCTGTGCTTTAGGAGAGAAAGAGGTTTTGTTCCAACGAAGTTTAAATTTTGCATTTCACCTAAATCGTGGAAAAATACATGAGTCTTGTGTCAAAATTTCTGTTCAAAGTTGAGACACATTTGGTACCAGACAGTAGGAGGGAAAGGTCGGCCCCTGTCTCTGGAACAGGGACAGTTGTGTAATCTTCAGCTGTTGCATGGCAGGTGTGTAGGAGAGATAGCTGCCTACAACATCTTACCCAGTCTGGCTTGCTCTGCACTGAGCAGGAAATGATGGGGGCACAGAAATCACACCGTGATTCATATTTGCTTCTTTTTTTGTAACAACCAAGTAGATGGTCTAAACATCCTGACATCCTGAAAATCTAGGTGACTTTGTTCCAGACACAGTGGAATGCACACTGCTTACTGGGTCATTAAAATGACCCTGTGAGGAAGCTCCAGAACCTGCTTTGTCACAGCCAGAGAAAAGGCAAGGCAAAAGACCCCAGTCTCTGCCAAATGTGGTGCCACATGCACACACATTGCAATTTAGGAAATGCTCCTTAATGAAAGGCTCCATTAAATCACCCTAGGATAACCATGTGCTGCAGTAACCATACACTGGAGTATGGAAAAGTTATCGCTGTCTCATAAACAGTTTCAATTTGGGACAAGTGTCTTCAGTGACAGCAAAGAGCATCCCCATTCATTTCAGTTTATAAGTGCTTTAATCAAGTACACCCATGAGCAGAGATGCAAGTGGTCCTGCTCCTGTAAGGACCAGTAGGTCAGCAAGTCTGCTGCCCACTTAGTTTAATGATTGGACAAAAAAATTGAGAGGTTTTCTGGTTTATTGGGTAAAAAGGTTGATTTGATCATGTGGTATATGTATTTCTTTTTCTATTCACATTTTACTGTTCTTTTCAGTTATGTCATCACACAAACCAGCACCTTAGTCCTTGTTCTTTCAACAGATCTTAAGATATCAGAGTTGCAATGGTCCGAGGCTACAGCCATAATTCATTTAATGGCAGGCCACAGAGACTGCCTCTATGGCCCTCATAAATTCTTGGAGAGATGAGCTCTACATTCTCTTCTCCTTTTTATGATGGTCCAGAATGAGTATCACACGGGCCTCTCTTTTCAAGATCAGAAGAGATTATCAGAATAGAGAAAGTAATAAATACTCCACCCTTCTCTCATTTGCAGAGACTAACCACTTCGAATATTCCACATCATTCACTATTTCAATTTCCTACAAAAATAATTTACTTTTTTAAAGGCAGAATACAGATGTCCACACAGAACCTGCTTATAACATTCTTATCAGAGATAGAAGGCAAATACATGTGCAAAGGATGGAAGCAGACCTCTAAGTAAAAGATTTCTCAGAGAGCCTTGACCTTGATTTGTTGCTGAACTCACACTGCATCACGTGCAGATTTACAACAGAATCATCCCTGTAAGAAAATAGAACTGCAGTTCAGCTCTTCCAGTGAAAATAAATGGTTTTCCTGCATACAAACCTGTGAACTGAGAGCCAAATCTGAGTTCACTGAGGAGAATTGAAACCATTAGCAAAGATGAATCTAAAGCCAAATGGCTAGACTTGAAGGCACTCAGATAAAAGTTTGGCCATGCATGTTTCTATCAGCTAGCTAGATGAATCTAAAATAAATTAAATATGAAAACAAAGATAGGCTTTTCTCTTTAGCAGAAAATCTCAAGGCAGCCTCTGTAATTCACTTCAATTGCATGTACTCTGAGGAGAGGAATGTGTTCACTGAGCAGCAGAGGGAACCCTGGTAAGGGCTTGAGAAATTGTGATTGTAGGTAATGTGTTGATGTGCCTTTAATGTGTTCAATAACTAATGGGGTAGTTGCTGCAGATGAGTGGAAAAGAAAGGCCCCTGTGGAAGCTTTTTCTTAAATGTAATCACAGCTGTAAGCCAAGGTTAATTTAGCCACAGCTCCCTCGGGAAGCATCATGGATAGATAATTCTTGGGTTTGGCAGCAACCATCCTCTGTTCCCTGTTAGACCCACTCTTCCCCAAAGGAACAGTGAAAGCAACAGACTGGCATCCTCATGCTCCAGGATCCTCCAGACCCCATGCTGAAAAATCCTGAAATTCCTGGTGGCCTGAATAAAATCAGGACTGGAAGGGGGAGAGAGGTGCAGACATATGTACATGTTCAGCCTCTCCTACTGCAGAATGGGAGAAAAAATTATTTTCTTTCCAGATGGAATTGCTGGAAGGGCAAATCCATGATGGTGCATTTTTTGTATGTGCTTTTATCAGGAGCCCTAGCATGGCACAGAGGAAGAGGCAGGAATGGGTAGCTCTCAGAAACTGAGAGGGGATGAAGGGTGGTTTTTTTGTTAAATGGTTAAATCACGGGTTGCAGTTGCAGATTTTAAAATGTGAATTATTTCCTTGTAAAAACTAAACCACAGCAATGAGAGGTGACAGGGTGTGCTGTGCAAAGCACCCCAGTGACTGACAACACAGAGTAACAAAGCCTTCAGCCTCCCACCCTTCCTCCCCTGCCCACTGCAGCTCTGCTGGTGCTGCTGCAGCATCCCCTGCATCAAACCTGCTTGTCCAGTCACCCTCCCTGCTCTCCCCAGCTCTGCTGCTGTCCCACCTGGTGGGGTGGCAGACCCTGCTGCTCCAGTCTGCACCCTCGGCCCCCAGGCCAGACCATGCCCTCAGTGTGGCTGTCTGTGTCCCACCAGGCTTTGGTCACCTGCTCACAACAGACACCGAGCAAAACACGCTGCTGGCTGTCCTGCATGCCTGGGAACCCAGGCTGCATCAATTATTTTGGTCAAAGCTTCAGGGATCACCAGCTGCTTCTTTGGAGGAAAATGCTGTCTTTGGCAAAAGACTCCTGAACATGCAAGCGGATTCTTTGTTTTAATAACTTTGAAGTTTATTATCAGGTAATCTTTCCAATGTTAATATTTAGCCACTGCCTGGATAGCAGTTCACTTAAAACAAGACAGGGGCTGTAAGAGCTGTACTTTCTTTTCCTAAAGTACTTTTCTGTGGATCCAGATAAACTCAGAAGTGGCAGAGTGTCCAGACTCACCTGCTCAGGAGACATGAGAGGAGCTACAGATCATCCTCCCAGAAGAGGAAGCACAGCCATAAGCTAAGCTGATGAATGGGTGCAGTTCACACTGTGCATTAGAAAAGAACAGTAAGAGTGAAACAGCCTTCTCGAGACTCCCATTGAAATATTAAAAAATCCTGCTTAGAGGACAGCCAGGAAGCCAATATGTGAATAACAAACAAAGGTATTGAGACAAGCAGCACAGTCACAGAGCACAGACAGCCTTTCTGACGAGGGACAAAGGAAAAATAAGTCAGAGCAGTGATATTTGAGTGAGGGACAATACCCAACCACCAATGGACTCTTTACCAGGCAGATCTGTGTACTGCAGAGGCAGAGATGATGCTTTCCATTTACAGCACACACAAGCAGCTCCCATGCACACATAGGAGAGGTAGACAAGAGAAATTTCCTCTCCCTTAGTTAAACTGCCAAGCAAACACTCACAAGGGTAACTTTCACTGTTACTGTAAGCAAAAGGACACCTTTGCTCACAGGAGAGCAAACCAAGCAGGGGAGCTGGCTGGCATTTCATAATCTGTCACAAGGGGATCTCCGGAGCTGGGGCAGCACTGGGTGATGGCGTGTCTCCCTTCAGAGGGCAGAGAGACCAAAAATGACCCCAGGCACCGCTCAAACAACTTGCACCTTACCCCATCACATGGATTCCTTTGCAATCAGCATAACATTGCTCTGCAGGCTGGAAGCATCGTGTAAACCCTTTGATCCATCCTTTCTTCACCTAAGGGCAGCAGACAAATCAGATGGCTTCTCCTGATAAAGAAAGGAATTTGTTGTTTTTTTCAAGGCAATCAGAAGTTCATTACTAGAATTGTCCAAATTAAAGTTCCAGTTTCATCACTTCCCTTCCCCATCCCTCAGCCCAAATAGCCACTGGATCACACATCATTACAAATACTAGTTTAACAGCTAAATTAAGCTTTGCTAAAATTTGCCTGGAAATAGGATTTTTAAATTAAAATACACTTGTTTCCAACTTTTATTTTAGAAGTTACAATGTTTCGACTATTGCAACGTATTTATTAGTTTCTTTTCTAACTGCATATTTTTCTTTTGAAAAGAAGAATCCATCACAAAAAAAAAATATCTTTTTCTTCATTGTCTTTCTGATGACAGACTGAAGTTTAAAGTTTCTAGGTTTGGCTCTTTGAACAGAAAAGTGACTAACTAATAGCAAGCCAGTGTTCATCATTTTAGGTTTGAGTTCTTTCAATAAACAGTCAGGGGGCTAGGACTGCAGCTGGAGCTTGTCATTAGTATCATGTAGATTGTGTCAGTGTTTTGGTAAAGAACCTGCAGACCACGTGGATTCATTGCTCCAGATGGTGTTAGCAATGGCATGGAAGCCCTCAACAACTGAAAGCAAAACAGAAAGTGTGACAGGAACCTGAACAACTCCACGTCCTCTCTGGGAAGTAGGATCCAAAGAAGAAACGTGGAGGGGGACAAGAAGGACAAGTAAATCTATGGATGCAACAAGTATAGTCTTGGGCAGTGGGAAACAGCTTCTAACTCCACTTTGACTTGTTTAGAGCTGTCTTTTGTAACCTGTGTCAGTCTCCAATGGAGGCACTTGAAGTCTGTGCTGGGTACTTGTGAAATCCTCAGGAGCTGCTAGCACTTCAATAATACTCTTCACCAGCAGCTGACATGAATTCCTCTGAAATTGTCCACTCCTAATCACTGCACTACCAAAAAGGTACAGGCAACTTGGAAGGAATTGAAATGTAATTGCAGAACCAAGAAGAGTGGAATTATTAGACTAAAGGGCTGAAAGTCCTTTAAGCCAGCACAGAGAAATCTTGTGTGAGGCCTGATTTATATCTGAAAAGTATCTGATCATAAAGACACCACAGAAAAGGAAGCTATTTCTGTCTGATTAGGGCACTTGGAATTAGTGAGAGGGAGACAAAAAGCACTGAGCTGAAAGCACTGCACAGCAAAAGACTTCTGGCCAGAGGATGGGTTCAGAGTTTGTGAACCCAGAAGTCAGTGGAAACCAGAATTCTTTTCCCAAATGAAAGTGAGCCAAAATACCGAAACGCTGCACAAAGCAGACATTCCTGGGAAATGATACTGAGCAATTCTAGCTAAAATAATATATTCCTGGGTCAGGTTTGTCATTAACCCCAGACTGCATATGTAATTGTGTGGTGTTTCTTCATGTGGTGCCAATCCACAGCACTTTCAGTTATGTGTTGTGCTCCATACCATTGCTTCAATGGTTGGCTTTGGTAAAGCTGGACGATTTTAAAATTTCAAGATGAGTTAGTAGCTTACCATGAACCAGTTATGGTAGCTATCACAGAACTTCCACGAGCTGCTCGACACAAAGGTTTCTATTAGTTCCTGGAAGTATTTTTTCCCTGCACTTTATGATACAGCAATTAGTAGCAATTAGTGCAATTTCTTTCCATAATTAAATCTGGATAGTTTACATTATATTTTGGGATCTGTTTACAGTGAATGATTCCAAAGAGAACAACCGTATTGCACATATAACTAAATGACATACGACTGAGCAAAATCTGAAAGATTTCCTCAGAAGTGTTGTAGCTTTTATACATCTGCTGTTTTGATTTTGACTATGTATATTTGCAGTGAATTCCCATATCAGCAGAAGGGGAAATATTTTTCTTTTTAATTGGTATGTCTGTATATTATTTTCTTGGTTATGCCTACAGATTTCTGCACACCAGCCTATGTCCTCAGGCATAACTCCAAGTTTTGTAGTGGTCATTTAGGAGCAGTGCTGTTTTTGCTGAAGACTTCTTGCAGACTGTGACACCATCCAAGTACTTCTTGACATTTTGCTATTGGTTTTGGACACCTGCTCATAATTGTTCACATGTTCAAAATCAGTGGAGTTCCTACTGTCCACCAGAAACTGGGATATACTGACAGGAGAACTCGGGCCTGACAAAATTTCCCACATGCTATTCTTGTACACATGCAAAGACAGCTTCTCTTTGTGAAGTCTTTGCTTGGTTCCCAACGGTTCAAAACAATTTCTGTGTCACTTTCTCTACTAGAGGTACAAGCTTTATTGTATCTAGTAAAACTATGTCCTCTTTTTGCAATATCTCAATAAATTAGAGTGGGTTTTGACTAGTGAAAACAGGCCTGCTGGCAATTCCTCCCCCATGAATGCCACACTTTGGAAAATAACCAAACATTGAATCTAAATACCAGGCACAAACCAAAGGTAATAAGATCTTCAGAACTGGCAGGAGCCATGAGAGCCAGCACTTCCCCTCGATCTGTTCTGTGTGTTTTGCCAGATGCAGCATTTACAGCCACATCCTTGATCCCAAACAGCCATCTCCCCCATCAGCACTATTTGTTAGCTTATGGAAAAATGTGGCATGCAGCAATCTATTTGATGGATAGTTTAGTGGGTCAGCATAGTCTCATGTTTAGGATAAAACGTGCTGCATCATTTTTGCCAGCCCAGTTCCCTCACTCTTTCCTGACCACATGCAGATAATCAGTCATTCAGGAGTAGTATTTCCCCAAAAACATGCTACAAAGATGCTAAGGGTACCAACCGTCCTAACATGATTCGAAAGTTTATTTTATGCCTTCACTACCTCTGATCCTTCCTTTTGCTCCTGCACTGGTTTTCTCTGAGAGTGGTCTGATTTTTCCTTTTTTCCCCCTAAACTCTAATGGAAGTAGATTATATTCAAACCCCATTTTACAGAGTGTTTTTGGTATGGTTTTGGCCTGCCAAAGTGTCTGGCATCATGGACTTTTGTTTTGTCCTTGTGTTGAGTGAGAAACATGGAGATACATTCTCCCACTGCAGACCAGAGCTGCACAGCTTTGCTACAGCACAAGGAAGATTTTCATGCCTCTGAAACACAAATATTACAAAAAAAAAAAAAAAAAAAAAAAAAAAAAAAAAAAAAGAAAGAAAAAGACTTAGCACTGCTTATTGAGAACATTTATCTGCACAAAGGACACACAGCAGGATTAGCATGCTGACAATGGCTGCTTGATGCTCTTTCATGGTCACAAGGGCCATGTGCTACCCTGCTGTTTACTGACCCGTGCCTAGGGCATGCATTCCTTCAGCCGGTGTGCAGAGACAGAAAAGGAAAAGGAATATCCCCCTGTGCTGCCTCCCTGTGGGGGTGATAAAAGTTTATCCCCGGACTTTGCCAATCCAGACTTTCTTAAATTAGTCAGCAGTGTGCACGGTGAACTTCCCATCAATAAAATAAAGAGTAATCCCTTCCAACACAATTCAGATTGTATTTCCATCTAACTCCTACCCTTGACTGGTATGATTTGGAGACAAATAGATGGAAAGCCTTCTGCTGTTTCTTGATTCATTCACCAACATGGAGAACTTCTAGAACATTTTATTCCATATAGAAATAAGGAATAACAGTGTGGGTTTAAAACTCACTTTGAGGGTATCTGAGCACTAGCATGTTCTAGAGACACAATCCATGCATTTTATATGCATAATCCTTTTCCATGCATGGAAAATGCACTCTGACACAAACCAAAAGTGTATCAGGGACCAGAGGCTTTCCCAGCTACAGCAGCTTCAGCAAATGGTTCACTAAGCAGAGCTTTGCTGTGAGAAGAGTTTGCTGTGATGAGAGGCTTGGTGGTTTTTGCTTTGCCTCCTGCAAGCATTTCTAGCTAGACCTGCTCACTTCTTCCTACACCCATTTCTGGACAAGCACACTCCAGCAAAGCAAATTTGTTAATCATTCTCTAAATGAGTGAGTGCTGCTTCTGCTGCTGCTTCTTTCCCCTCTCTCTGATTGCAGTCTGGTCACAGAACTCGTAAGGGCACCTAAAACTGTCAGACTGCCAGAAATAATGGAACACAGGAGACGTTCCTGATGTGGTGAAACATCAAGAAACACACAGGAAAAACCAAAAATCTCTACATGTAGAAGTGTAAGGTGAGAAGATGAAGGGTATCTTCTCAGAGAAGACACAGTCATAAGCCTACTGAGTAGCCATGTGTTGCATGTTTCAAAGCAACGCAATACTGTGACAGCCTCCTGTAGTCTCAGTGACATAAAGGAAAAAGTCACCTTCCCTCCAAAATCCTACCATTCCAGTACTCCGGAAAGCTATCCACGAACAAGGGCTTCCCAATGTGCTGACAGTCAAACTGAACGTTTTAGGGCAGATCCCGCACGGAGCAGAGGAAGTGCCAGAAGCACGAGGGGGAGCCGGCTCCGGAGAGCAGCCCGAGGTACCGCGGGAGGCGCGGGGATGCTGCAGAGCGGAGCGCGGTGGCAGCCGCAGCGCAGCACCGGCACACGCCCGGGGGCTAAACGGGCTGTTGAGGCAGGGAAAGAAGTTCAGCTTCCTGCTGAGGTTCCCATTGGCCGGGGCAGCGTTTCGCAGGCCGGGCAGAGCAGGCTCTGCTGCTATATCTAGCGGCAGCGCTCCTGGGTGGGCAGAGATAAGGAGTCGCTCCGGTGGTCTGTCCCCACCGCACCATGGATCTCCAGAGGTTCCTGGTCTCCGCTGCATTGCTGCTGCACGCTACTCTGGGCTTCCCTATCCAGGTGAGAGCAGCTCCGTACAGTTGTGCCCCATCTTCCAGCTGATCTGTTTCTCCCGGGCTGAAGCTGTGAAGGCCCACTTTGGTAAATTTCCCGCAAGAAAATATCAGTAATATAATAATAAATAAAGGCAAGCCAATAATTTAGTTCCTCCTTTCATCCTTGCTTTGATGGTATTGTTGCTGTGTTTGTCAGCTATGGAAGAGTAATGCCTTTTACCTGTTGGTTTTGCAGGAAAACTATGAAAACAGCACAAGTAAGTAGAATTTATACTGTATTTTAAAAACGACTGTTATTTGTTGACTGTTTATTTCATAGTTGTTTTTACTTGTTTGTAGAGCATGTGAAAGCACTGACACAGGCCTTTTGAATAAGGCTATGTTTGATATCTTCTTATTGAGCTGAGTGCACATGTGTTTTCACAAAGATGTGCTTTACACAGACTTTTGGGGTATGGTTTATTAGGTCAATTCAGATGTGTTTTCACAGGCTTGAAAATAAAATTTTAATTAGACATCTTGATACCTTTTCATGAAGTTGAATGTTATAATAAGACTGCTAATCATTTGCCTCCTTGCCTACCTCGGTGCAGCTGTAAGAGAAAGGGATGTCAGGCATCAAAGAGAGCTTTGCTTTGTTCTGCTTTGGAACAGGCTCAGCTGAACAGCTTTTGTTAACTTGCAAAATACGAGGAGATAATTGCAGATCTTCAGAGGTCAATGGAAAGAAAACTGTAGGCAGACTTTAACTACAGCAGGAGACTAACAGGCTGGGTGTGATGTGCGTAAGAAGAAGACACCTTGGAAAAACTTGCTTGACATAGTCAGAGCAAGTGACAAAAGAAAATTGACAAATTCTTCTTTTGAACTGTAATTTTTGGCATGAAAAAAGGGATGTTGTAAAATTACTCTCAGTATATTTAAAAGAGACCAAGGGACATGCTTGCTCAAGTTCATGACTCAAAGTTGCAGGTTTATTGGGACCAATGCATACAAAGAGTTTTAATTTATCATTGTTACTGCTTTTTGTGCCTTTTGAGACATCTTTCAGTATTTACAGTGAAGGGAAAACATGAGCTGTGTAATTTTGAAAGCCCTATCACAGCAGATGTTCATTTCATCAAGGAGATGGCAGATGTCTTCTCTGGTGTCTCATTTGGGTTTTAAAAAGAAGTTGCAGGCCTTATGTGCCTAGGAATCTGGAGCCTAATTTCCACTGACTTTGACTGCTCAATTAATCTGGTGCCTCTTGAGTGCATAAATTCTGAATCTGATCAACCCACCTCAAAAATGTGCTTACCTGCAGAATCTGTTTAGATGCCATGGATCTCTCTGATGCAGCTAGTGGGAACTGACTGAACTTTTCTGTAATAAACCACCATCATTCCAGTGGACTTGCATTGCCATATAACTGAAGTAACAGTCTGAAAACACAGAGCAAAGTATTTTTGGCTCAATAAAAGCAATTCTGTTGTGGGTGCTAGATAGTGTCTGGAAAGGAAGACATCCCCTCAGTGTGTTTGAGCAATAATTATTGAAAGGGGAAGTGCTGCAAGGTGTGATAGAGCTTGGCATATCTTTCAATGAAAAAAAAAATGGTCAAAAATTGGGGCATAGGTGGGCTTGGAAACAAGAACTGTTTACATGAATGTTCTCTGTTTCAGTGTTGAATAGGAAAGACAAAATTGTTTCTTACTTTGACAAGGAAGACTGCAATTATTAGGAAACTGGAAGAGGTTGCCCGATAGGCTTGCAACATATCCATCATACTTAAGAACAGGTCAAACAAACCATGGGCAGGAATAATACAGATAAAACTGTTTCTGCCTTAGGGAAAACAGACAAACTGATGACCTCTGGAGGTCCTTCCAATTTTTAAACTTTTTTGATATAATAGCAATGAAGATAGAAATTTATACATTACGTCATATTTTCAAATCTGGTTTGTGTCTAGAATCTGATGTTAGGTAAAAATCAGAGGACGTCGCAGTAGAAAGGCACCTTAGGACCCAGAATGGTACCAAGCTGCTGTCAGTTACATACTGAAGCTGAGATTATTTTCCCCAAGCTAAATTTTAGCCTCCACTCCATGTTATAATTTTGTTCTTTGACACTGTGAAACCAGAGGATATTCTTGAGCTGGTTAGCCTGCACGTGTTGCAGAGAAGTCTGGGGAGAAAGCATTTTTTTGTCACTGGTTCCTTTTGTGTTTCTTTTTCCACACTGAAGCTGATAAAATGCTTTACTGATTCTTAGATTGTAATGACCAGGATTCTGTCTCTCAGCAGCACAATCTACAAGGAATTTTCATAGCTGTTTGACTAAATATCTTTTTTTAATTTCTTTGCCTGTGTAACAGCTAGCGTGCTCCATTCCCCTCCATGCAAAGGGATCTGCCAAAGGTGTTCCCATGGCTGAGGGGGTCCATGCTGCTGAACACTAGGAAGTTGCATTCAGAATCTAATTTGTCCCTTTTGCTTGTCTCTCTTTTTTTGTTGTTTGTTTTGTTTTTTGTTTTGGTTTTTTTTTTGTTTGTTTGGTTTTTTTTGGTTTTGTTTTGTTTTTCTTTTTACAGCGACAGAACCTACTGAGGTAAGGAAAGCTAATTCAGCTCCTCTGATCACTGTGGGGATCAACACTGTGGGAAGTAAGGTCAGGACTCTTGTACTCCACCTGTAGCTACACCTGTGCAGCAAAGTCTTCTCCTCTCAACAGTGCATCAGAGTATATCTGAAACTAATTCCACGCTTCAGATTGCATTTCCCTTTATGATATCCCTTTTTGCCAAGGTACCAAAGAATATCTACCACCCCTTGGTACTTCTTTACACATGGCAAAGTATGTAAAGCTGCATTGGTGAAAGATACTTCCAGTGGCAACCTGGGTGCTTTTAATAATTTATATGTTATGTTATTTAATTTAATGTTTTATTACAAATTGTGAGATAACACTAATGTATCATTCTTGCAGGTTACTACACAAGAGGATATATATGGTATGTATTATTCCATCTACAAGTATGTATTTGAGAGGATGTACTGATTGTTATCTACTCAGTTACTCCAGAAAACAGCACATGCTTAACATAAATTAATCTTTATGAGGAAATTTAAATGAATGCACTCACCACTGTGTTTCCTGCAAAGCAAAAAGGTTTTTGCTAATTGCTTGGCCTTGCTAAACACCTCAGCTGCTAGTTTTGCTAAAAATAACTCTGCTTAAGTAATGTCCTGAATTAAGTCACTTCCAAAGGTTCGAAGAAGCACAGAGGTCATGAGTTTCTGCTTTTTATTGATGTCAAGACTTGTTGCAAAATGCACGGAGCTGGCTGGTTTTGCTGGCTAGGCCTAGGAGCCACTGATGCTGAGCTTAGCTGGGGACACCAGTCTGACCCATTGAACAGGAATACAGTTCCAATTTCATTGGTTTCAAGGGTTTTTCAAGAGGTCATCGTGTCCAGTGAGAAGTAACAGGACTGCTCTCAGTCCATTTTTGCTACTGGTATCTTATGTTGGGGATTTGAGTGTAAAGTGTTCATAAAGAAGTAAAACTGTGCTGCCTGAGGCCTTAAAATATGATGGCTAGGGGGGAAAAAGGGGGAGAGAATTAAGTAATTGAAGGAGAATGGTTCTTGGGACTAGATTAATGCCAAAAGAACCACAGCTGGGAGGTTCTCCAGATTGTGTCACTGAACAAACATCTACATGAGTGAACAACCTTCCAGTTCCTAAATAGGCTCTGTAAGTTTTACATGCATCACCGGGAAAATCCTGCATAATCAGATTAAAAATCTGCACTCATATTTTCCCTGGGAACGAGAAAGTGATACTCTTTTATTTCTGCACAGAATCTCCTTTGCCTACAGAGACTGATGAGGAGGACGAAGATATTTTTAACAAAATTCTGAAAGTTAACAAAGGTAATGCCATCGAATCCTGGTCTCTAAGGGACCTGTCTTTGCTGCTTTTTGGGGGCCATGTGGGAGGTACAATGTCTTACCACAATCTGTGCAAATGTTTTCCCCATCTTATATACCACCACGTAAGAGACACCACTGGGATTACTGTGTGGTCTGTTGAAGCCTGATAGTAGCTCAAAATTATTGTGTCAGTACTGAAGATGCTCCCAGGTGTGGAGGCAACTGAAAACTATTCAGACAGTTTCTTCAGCTTTAGCTTTCAACATCTTTGTCATTCTTTGGACATAAAGAGAAAATGTGGCTATTTGGATGCTTTGTTATTTAACTGCCTTTTTCTGGAATGAAGCGTCGCTTGCATCCAGCCATCATAAGGCTTTGCAGTACAGTCTCCTAGATAAGCTGCAGTCTGTTCCATGCTTCCTGCTCAAAACTTCCTCTTCCCTCATCCTTCCAAACATTCCCTGATCTATCAGCTTGTTCTTCTCACATTTTCTCCTCCAAGAGTCATTCAAGTAGCTTTACTTGAAGTAAAAGTAGTCTGTACAAAGAGACACCAAATATTCCTGCAGTTTTCTCCTGACTACACTCTTCTTTTTGGTGTGCCCACCTTCTTGGGTTTCCTTATTGACAGCTCCTGCTTTTGCCCAGTGCCTTCCTGGAGAGATATTTGATGCCATTCATTCAGTGACACGTGACAGATGATTAAATCGTACCAAAGTAAAACATCATTCTTACTCTTGCAACTGCTTGTTTTTCCAAGTGTGCCTAGCAAGTGTCCAGCAAGCTATGGTTCAGAGGTTTCCACCCTTCCTCTCTCCCCAGACAGCTCTCAGTTCCTGCAGGAGGGAGACATAGTTCCCCGAAGGGGTCGCAGTGCCATCAACTGTCGCCAGTGCAACTGGCCCCAGTCCAGCGATGGGACTGTCCGTATTCCCTATGTGCTGGACCCTGCTTATGGTGGGTTTCAATTCCAAATTTTTTTTAAAATGGATTTTATCCAATAAGCTTCAGAGAGAAACTTATGTTTAGTGAGCACGCAAACAGTTGAATAAATAAGTTCTAAGGTTTTACTTGTGCTGTGCAAGCACAGATAAATTTTAAGTTACAAGGACCTGAACCAGAAAAAGATCAAATGTCGTTGAGAAGTTTTGCATCCATAATGTTTTGGGACTGGTCTCTTGGAGACAGCATTACCCATTGCCTCTAATGGTGTCTGCCAGAATACCTGCTGTTATAAGTTTCATGCCTATTACAGGGGGCCTTCAATGGTCTGCTTTTCATCATCAAAACAGCTTCCTGTAGTTGTCTCCAAGTGTCTAATAAGAACATACATCAAAAATCACCACTATAATTAAGTGGAAAAAGAGGCACCTGATACATGGGGACAAATACCTGGATAAAGGGGATCTTGTGCCAGGTTGTTAAAATCTTAAACAAAATTCAGTACTGAGCAAAAAACAAGAAAGAACCTAGGCTAATATTTCTGTCCCTCGATTACCCTGTTTTTGAGAAAATGTAAGCTTTTAATGGCATCTGCTAATGTCTTCTTGTGATCCCTAAAATTAACCCTTTCTTCTCCAGAGGAGAGCCACGTAAAAGGGATTCATGATGCCATGGCAGAGTTTGAAGCACTTACTTGTATTAATTTTGTGAAGCGCAAGACAGAACGTGACTACCTCAGTATTAGATCTGCTGATGGGTGAGTGAAATGATAAATTAATAAGTTATTTCCACACTGTTTTTCAATCCTTTCCTACACTGATTCTATGTGACCTCAGAGAGGGTACTGTTTTATCACAGTGCCAAGGTATCCTCCTTGGATACCTTATTAGTGCAAAGGCTCATCAGGTACATCAGGAACTCACTGTAAAGCAAATCATGGAAAAGCACCATTAAGGTGGAAAGAATATCTAAACTCATGTTTTCTGTGTGGTGTAATGCATACTTGAGCACAACATACATTGATTAATGTAGGTCCTATTTACACAAGTAAATTTTAACTGACTGATTTTAACTTATGAAATAAACAGTTCTTTGAATCACACTGTTGGCCATCAAGCATAGAATTAGAGCCTATGAGAAAACTGTTCAACACTTGTTAGCTTGGAAGTGTTATCCATCTTAGCTCCATCTCTGATACGGTGTTTAGTATTTTGGAAGAAAAAAAAAAGTTACTTCAAGGGAGTGAAAGTCATGGTAAAGTCAGAATTCAGGAGCCTTTGTGCTAATTAAAGTCTTCCAGAAAGGTTTAGCAACGATCATACTCTTTGTTCTTTTATATGCCATGATCACTTTTGCCTCTGTACACTCTGATTATCACAGTGGAGAGGGAGGAATCCTTCCACAAGAAGTGTGTGAGGCAAGATTCTTTGTTCTGCCTCTTTGCCTGCCTGCCAATAAAAATCCCATAAGTCTTCTGTTGTTGTTCAATGCCTCTCTCAGCTGCTGGTCCAACTATGGGAGAGTAGGAGGTGGACAGACTGTCTCTGTGATGAAAGGAGGCTGCATGTGGAAAGGAGTAATTCAGCATGAGCTGGAGCATGCTCTGGGCTTTTTGCATGAACACTCTCGAAGTGACAGAGATAAACACGTAAAGATCATGTGGGAGTACATCAGTCCTGGTAAGTACTTTGAACTCCTCAACGTAGGAAGTGGGGTAGACACATCCTACTGCTCCCAGCTCTCCTTTCTTCCCTGAAGGGAGTAGGTAGGAAGTATGATCTAAGTACAATATCATGTCTTACAGCTGACAGGCCAGACTTCAAGAAGTTTGAAAACTCCAATAACCTGGGTCTTCCATATGACTATTCCTCAGTAATGCACTATGGCCCGTAAGTAGCAGCATGGCATTACTATCTGCAGAACTCAAATCTTACATTAGAAGTAGTTTCTATCATAACTCTCTCGTAACTACCAGTTTCCCCAATTCCCCTTCTGAGGAAAACACCGTGAGCCAGTTCAGACCAGCTGCTCCCTAGGATTGGGATACACTCACTCTCCCTTAGCTTTCCTTTAGGGACCACTTCACTGCTGGGCTTGGGAGCAAAGGAGGGCATCTGGACATTGACTCTGCTTTCTGCTGGGCATCTCAGTGAGACCTATTTAAACAGCACTGTTAGTCAAGCAACAGCTTATATGCAGTTCTTGCTCTCCCTCCAAAGCATGCCATTGAATCCTGAAAGAAGTTATGGTGCCTAGAGAACATCACTTCTCATGGGTTTTTTCAGATACACATTCACCAATACCACTGGGAAAGCAACTATTGTGCCCATTCCTGATGGATCAGTACATATTGGACAGAGACAGGGGATGAGCAACTTGGATGTGGCCAAAATCAACAAACTTTACAACTGCAGTAAGTATCTCAAAGCCACCCCATTGTCTTCAACTCAGATTTGGGCATGTCACAGAGACAGCAGTTTTTCATCAGACTGTGAGAATATTCCCATAAATTCCTGGTACCCACCAGGGTTACTCTGGGAGGAAATGCAAAGGTGAAGCTGGAGGCACATTGTGATTAGTGAGAAAATGGAAATGGCCTTTAAATTAAATCAGGCACATTTGCTATTAACATAAGTGGCTGCTGTGCAACTGGACTAACTGCTTACCACATTGTAAACTTCAATGGAATAATTTGGTTTCTTGCAGTTCAGCAGACAGTTATAAATCCCAAAAGAGCCAGACATCACTGTTCCTCATGGCAGCTGGTATTTAAGACCTGAGCCAAACCAAAACTGTTGTAAGCTCCTTTGAACTAGAACAGTTTCATGTTGCCTTGTCCAGTTTTCAAAGGTTTGTCATTCTAAGTGTGTATGTTTAAACTCTTCAACCTCTGCTAAAAGAAATTTTTCTATACAATCACAGAAATTTATTCAACCAAAGAGAAAAAACACCTGATGAATAAAGTATTACCTCTTGCACCCCAAGTGCTCCTCCTAAGCTTAGCATTTAAGTGTTGCAGAGGCATCATATTTGTGCTTGGCTCTTCTGACATCACTTAGCTTCCCCGTCTCAGTGGAAAACAGTGGCACCAACTGCAGTGAATTGAAACCTCTTACACTCTTTATAGAGGTGGAGAAAGAGATCTTTTGCTAAATGACAGATGCAATCAATAAAAAGTCATGCTTTTCAAAGCACTACTTTACTTTCCTCTTTGATGTATTATGCAAAAATTAAAACAACATGATTCCTCATATTAATCAAGATGTACCTGTACTCTGAAATGAGTGCTGGCAGATCAGAAAGCAGAGATCTGTCCATTCTGAAGAGATTGTAGTTGTGAATAACTTAAAGCTTCTGCAACCCTGATGCTGAAGCAAGCATTTTTTCCTCAGGTCGCTGCAGCACTATTCTTGATGGACCTTCTGGGTCACTGAGATCTGTCAACCACCCAAGGAATTACTCAGATAACACCAACTGTGTCTGGCTCCTCCGAACCCGATCCAGAAAGGTAATCACAGGTTAACAGTGATCCTGAAATACGGCTGAACTTCTGTGTTAAGCATCTTGTGCTTTGTCTGTACAGCAGGTGCCAGATGACATCTTCTCCATGAGAGAAGTTTCAGATTACTCCCTACTTCTCATGTGCTTAAGCCAGGTATAGGCAAAGACAATGCAGAGTTGTGATTTTGAAAAACCTCCATATGTTGGGCTTGAGGTTTGCAAAATCAAGACAAAGCACCCTGAGCATGGGAGCATTCAGTGATTAGGTCTGAACCCTGCAAACTCAGGGGAAGAGAGGCAAAGTTGGGTAAGCAGTTCTAGTCTGTGAGTCTGTGCTTGGCTACAGTTTAGATTCTGTCTGTTTGAAAGGATATTCCATGAAAGAAGTACACTTATATATTAAAAGCTGATTTTCTTTTCCCGTCCAGGTTTCCCTGCACTTTCAAGCCTTTCATCTGCAGAAAACTAGAGGCTGTCAGGGTGACTATGTTAAAGTTTATGATGGATCCAGCAAGTCTTCTCCAGTTCTAATGGACAAGACCTGTGGATCAGAGATACCCAATGGCCTAGTTGCTTCTAGTAACCTTATGCTAGTAGAGTTCGTCACAGATGGTGCCCATACAGCTTCTGGTTTCCAAGCCACCTTTACTGCTGGTAAGTCTGAGAGCAAGAAGAATGGCAAGGAAAACAGTCTGTGTCAAATCAGCCTTTCTATTCATTCAGTAAAAACATTGAAGAACTGCTCTCCACGAGGGTCATCACTTCCTTCCTTGCTTTTGACATAATGGGTCGGTTCTACACTGACACCATTTATTCATTCATGCAGATGGGGCCACACTCAGCATAAGTGGAGTTAGCCAGGTGATTCACAGTTCACCTTCCCTCTCACATATGTGCCAGTCCACAGCACGTGCTAATAAAGGGCAACCAATTTAATGATACTGCTGGTGTTACTAACACAGTAGAAAGAGAATAAATTGCATTGCAGCATTTCAATATGTAATTTCTCTGGAAAAGATGCAGTTTTTAATTACAGAGTTCAGAGGGTGAGACAGATCTATGGTGAACAAGGTCACCCAGCCCCATGGTAAGAAGCGAGGCAGCATTTCCATGGTCAGGATTCCTGGAACCTACCCAGCTAGAACACACTTTCTTCAGTCCCATTTAATGAAGAGCTAAGGCCACAACTAAATAATTAAGTGACCACAGGCTTGCGAGGTAGTGTGCACCAGCTGCAATAAAGGCATGCCTGTGTGTGACTGTAGCCTACAGCTACTGCACCATGGTGCAGCTTGTGTTGGTGGGAAAGGAAGCTCAGCTGTGTCAGGCAGCCCTGTGTTTGCCATGGAGCAAGAACAAGCACACAGAGCTGGCATGAATCCACTGAAATGCACTCACTTCTCTGTGTACCCAAACCAAACCAGCAATTTTGCACTGTGTCTTTGTAGTGTCTGTTTCTGTCCACTGCTGCTATGGAAGGAAAGAAAAGTAAAAAATTCCCCGTGCCACTTGGATGTGTCCACAAACATAATTCAATCTTAGCTGCCAGATAAAATGTGATTTAGCATGTACATATTTTAGAGATGCTGCAGTTTGTTCAGAGACCTCTGAAAGCTAAGTATTCTCTCATTTCACTTACAGTGAGGACCCAAAGAAGATCTAGCATCCACAACTGACTTAATGAAGAAGAACCTATTCTGTGAATATTGCAATTATGTGTTTCCTACTTTGTTCCTATCCTGGCTTGGATCAGTATGAAATTTAATTCTATTAAGAATCAAAGTTTTCATCTTCCTGAAAAAGTTTATTCCCCAAGCCATATAAATGTAAAAATTCTATACATCTGGTGTGTTCCTCCTTTTGTCTGCACAGTTAAGTTATTATTTAACAATTGAATAAAAAGCTTCATTTAAAAAAAAAAAAGTTTCCATTTCTCTTTTGTGAACTTCCAGCTGCACACTGTCAGTGTGGTCTGACTCCTTAGCCCCCTTCATTCAGCCACAGGGATGTCTCTTAAATATACCACTGACATCACCATGGGTTTAGCTATTTGGCTGAAGAGAACAACCCCAAACTTTAAAAAAATCATTTTATGGTCTTCACAGTCTTGAGCATGAAAAGGTCTTGGACAGACTCCTACCCCAGCCTAACAATTCCACTTCCAAAAATGACTTCTGTTGTATCCTTAAATCACAAGAAAGGTGGACAAGACAAATCTACTTCCAGGAAAGGATTGGTACTTTCTATTGCAGTTTTTCCTGTACAGTTCTGGCAGGCAGGGGACAGCTAAGGGTGCCTGTTTAGCCACAAGGCATTTTTTTATTCTGCAGAGTTGATTAAGCCTATCACAGGTACAAGAGGTAGACAAGATAATGGTACCAGAGTTCATGCACATGACCAGAGAAGAAATTTTTTGTCAGGAAAGTAGCTAAGTTCTTCTCTTATGATCTCAAAAGAGAGCTGCAAGAGTGTCACAACTCCTGGAGTGTTCATTTTATAGCCTTGCCTGCAATCACACTTTAAAAATGACATACTCTTGACCAAGACAAGCCTGTAAGAGGTCTGAGAATAAATTAAGCTGCTGTTTTAATCTGTAGCATAGACAGATAGTTAAACATATGACTAACCTGGGTATTTTAATACTTGTATTTTTAAGTCTGAAAAAATGAAATGTTTTTCCTGTTCTTATCTTGTAACACTAGAAACCTTGAAATTTTTCTCACAGAAATACATTTCTAGAAAAGAACAATGGAAAATTAATTTGAATCACAGAGTAAAGTTTACATGGAAAATGAAAGATTATTGTATTGTTTTATTTTGTTAAAGGAGGCACTGAAAAGACTTAATCTGAAAGAATTTGCTCAAAGGCCTGTCTGTGTTTTTACTAAATGATAAAGAATCAGTCAGCTCTTGAGAGAAACTTTAATTCCATTGCAAATTGCTTCCTTATTCACAGAGGCTCTGCAAATGCCTCTGGACACAGGAACCTTGAGTCTGCTTTAGAAGAGGCATTTCTTCAGTTTGTCAGACATTGCAAGACGGGTTCAGCTTCTGTTTGAGTAACTCTGAGCAATCAAGTGTTGCTATCATAAAAGGAATAGTCCTTCTAAAATGTTGTTTAAAATGTAGTTTTAGAAAAAATGAAGTTTTTCTGGAAAAATGCAGTTCTAGAAAAAAAATTTTGCCAGTTTTGATTCCTAAGCCCCTACAAAATAAAATGGAGGAAATACTGCTGCAAAGCCAGGGGGTGAGGACCAACATCCTAGCACTATTTTTTGAGAGAATTTCAGGTGTGGTTGAGGTGTTCCACACTATGATGAAAAGGCAGTCTCAGGTGATTTAGATACTTACCCTTGAAGGAGGAATAATGATTTCAGTAAGAGTTCTGAAATATTGTTGGCAATGGCTGAGAAATTAATAAAACTGTGATCATCTGTGTTTTGCTAAAATTGCTACAATAGTTAAATTTTCTTTTTAGGGAAACCATGCAATCTGTGCCAAGAAAAAATTCGACCCAGTCAATGTTAAGAGCCTGCAGATTCTCCTTTTAATTCCACTGGAAGAGGAGCCACTTCCCTGCCAGGAGGCAAAGTCCAGGTCTATGGACAGGAGTTGGTGTGGTCCTTATTGCCCAGGACAGGGCTAGAGCTGGTCACAGCCACAGAGCCAAGGTTCAGCCCGAGGCTGTGCCCACTCAGGTGTCCCAGGACAATTCTCTGGAGATTCCAGCAGCTCAGGATGTGGTGAGCAGCCCAGGACAGTCACTGATTCTACCTGACCTGGGTGTCTGGCCATCAGCTGGAGTGTACAGGGACAGCAGTGCCAGGCAATCTGTCTGTCTGGAGACCATTTATGTCCTGAGAACTTTAACATCCCCTTGCTGTGACCATAAATGCACCATGCCCCAATTTCAACCCGAGGGTAGAAGCCACCCTGTTCAGTGGGATCACATCTCTACTTATTGCCCTGTAGCAAAGTGTAACACTTCCCTCATGCAAGTGCTGGTCTCTGTCCAGCTCTAGGGACATGACTACCCCACAGACAGGGCTGCAGCACTACCTGAGTGTCAGCCTGGGGATGGTTTCATGAGACTACCACAGAACAGGCCCAGTTCCCTTCAAACACACACAAATATACAGCTGTGCCTGCATCCTCTTCCTCATTCTTGACTATCTCCAGAAGAAACATCAGGAAATGCAGCAGCATCATCTTCAGAGACATTGTCTTGCTGCAGAAAACCCCTGCTGAGCAAGGGAACACTGCAGCAGGGACAGCAGCATCCCAAATCACAATGGGAATTGTCCTGGACCCATATGCAGGTGTGTGTTCAGTCTCCTCTGGGGCAGTAGTGGGCATCTCCCTGAGGCAGCTCTAGTCTGGAAGCTGTGGTGGCACAACAGAGCACCAGGCACATTGTGAGGCTCCCTGCAGGTTTAAATCTCTGGATGCTGCTCAAGGTGGGTGAAGCTGAGACTTATGAACCAAAACCACTTTGGGAATGTGGAAAACTTCACGCATGCACAGCCTACCAGGGATGCAGCAGAACATCTCTTTTAGGGCACCATCTCTTCCCCCAAATTACATCCCTAGCAATCCAGCCAGGCCAGTCTCTGTGGAATGAAATACAAACATTTCCAGGAATGCTGTGGGGATGGAAATGTGCACGTGAGAGAAATCACTGGAGGAAGCAGCCAAACAAGGGTTACAAGAACAGCCTGTATTGATAACAAAGGACATGATTCCCATGACACAGCACTCAGGAGGATCATGGAGGAATGCAGTGTTTATGGCATGACCACAGGGTCTGTACCCCGCTCAGCAGCAGCACAGAAGACTTGTCAGTGGAAACTCCTGCACTCACGTGCCAGCAAATTTGCAGCTACTGAGTGTGCCATTCCTTTTTCCCACTACCACAGCAGTAAAAAAGGTGTCTCCTTTCAGCAATGACAAACAGGCTGTTTGAACATGTGAGGCTTTTCCATGAGGAAGCAGAAGGCTGTAATTCCCATGCTTATTTCAGTGTTTTTCCCCCTCATGGTCTGAATTCTTCTTCACTCGTCACTGTGAAGACTTAGGCATTTACATGAGAGATAACTTTTTTTTTCTTTATAGAAAAGTAATAACTTTTAGTCTGCCTTTTTGCCTACTTTGAACTGTTAAAAATAAAAGTATCAACAATCAAAACCTTCCCTTTTCTCCTTCAACTGTAGCACATAGTCATTCATAACAACTATTCTGAATCTCATTCAAGCTTCAAAGCAACTGGTATCATTCTTGACCAGGAGAATCTAGGAAAATAGTTACAACTCAAAGCACATTCATTCACATACTGTTCGTTAAACAGTAATGTTATTCTACAGGTTCAATGAGTGCTTGTCATTTTAAATGAAGTGATGGATATAAGAGTGAGAGACCAGAAAATGGAAATGAAAATAAAACATTTTTATTTGGCAGTAATGGGCAAAATAGATGTTGCCTGAATTGGCCTGTTTTATATCTCTTTCAGGAAAATAGCAAAGCCAGTATCAGAAGGAACAGGCAGATACAGCCCAGTGGTCACCAGGAAAGGTCACAGTCAGGGGGCAGATCCCAGGTCAAGCTGTGGAATCCACAGGTCAGGGTGAGAAGAGTTCATGGCCAAGCAGAGGCACAGCTGTGGCAGCCCTGGAGAGGGTCACACCTCCCATGCAGCTTAAGCACAGACTGGAGGTGTTGGTCTGAGCTGCAGTGAGGCTCCCAGAAGTGGAAGAAGGCTTGGAAGGAGCTCCCAGGTGAGGCTGACCAGGACAGTTAAGGTCTCAGTGCACTCAGGGATCTGAGAGCAGGAAATGAAATGGTGTTGGGAATGTTGCTGCTCCTTTGGTAGCTGGTGGTTTAGGACAGGCTTTGGATGGTTCTGCAGTAGGTCCCAAGGTAACCAGACAGCAGGAACCACAGAGACAGATGAACGTGGAACTGTCAAACCATCTGCACAATGAAAGCACTTAAATCATAGGGGGATGCTTAGGTAGCTGTTTGATTCATGATAATGCTTTCTGGCTTTCTCAAGCCTCAAGTCTGAATTACAGACCAGAGCTGTGGGGCCTTGTTTTAAGCAGTAATTATATGGTAGGAGCTACTTTTTATGATAACTGAGTGCTCCCCCTGTATTCAGAGTTAAAATGTGAACACCAATAGGCCATGCCTGTTTCTTCCATGATCTTGCTGCCTCCTTGTCCTGCTGGCAGTTTATGCCCCCATCAATCTTATTTGTTTTGACTCTTATCTCAAACCACTTGATGGCAGAATCTTTTGCTTTTCTTTCCAGTCCTCTGTCTTGGTGTATCTGCAGGATGTGTACTTCCATCACATAGCTGTCTTCCAGAACATCGTTTCAGATGCTTTTAATCTATAGCTATTACCTTTTACATCACTGTGCTGTGGGATTGTAATGATTGAATTCAGTTGTACTGTCTGTGCACAATCAATTTAAACTGAAGGAAATAAACTCAGAGAGAACATTCACACAAGGAGATACGTGTTTATAATTATTTTCAGTTGCCTTCTAAGCTTCCATTTGCTCTATACTTCATTGTTCTTCTTGTATGTGGCAAACTTGGATACAATTTTCTATTGGATTTAGCTGAAAGGAGTTAAGAACCTTATGTGTTTTAGGAAGATGCATGATCACCTTGTTATGAAGATTCAGAAGTAATTTTTTTTAGCAGTAAGCAGTCCAAAATTGGCTCAAAGCCCTCAGCTTCTAAACCTCAATGGTTATAAGATATTGTCTTATACCCTGCCTTCACTAGCTTGTATAGACCCACATTTCAAATGACCATAGGAGTGTTGCTAATTAGATTTTCTAATAAATTTATTTAGATGTAGTTTATCACATCTGTAAATTACCACTTAAAGTAAAATGGCATGAGGACATAGGGCTGTGGAAGTATTAAGTTAGGGATAACTGATGGGCCTGGCTTGTGGAAACCCACAACCAACACTGTGTTTTGGCTGCAAACTCAGGGTTATATTATGTGAGAGGAGTAAAAGGAGAAGCTGTTTGCAGGAACAGGAAAAGCTGTATGACACCCCAAAACCTGATTCATTACAGCTTAGGCTTGAGCTATGTTAGTAGAACCTGAAACATTCCCAGGAGTGCTTCCTTGAATGCCCCAAAGGGAGAAAAATATGGATGCTGTGGTTGCACTTTAAACTCCCAAACGTAATCCTTTTAATCTCTTGGAACTAAAACAGCTGTTCAGAGGAATGCAGCTGTGCAAGAATGCTTTAGATATTCCTTTCTGAATGAAACCTAGATGGGGTTTTTACAGGCTGTAAAATCATTGGTCTATTCTAGAAACAAAATAAATAGCCAGTTAAATCTGCTCTAGTTTTGATCCTGCCTCTTTCCATGGTATTTAGAAAGATATTTTTACAGATATTACACTACATGTGTTTGATACAGTAGGATTCAGACTCCTCTTTGCATTGGTTCCAGAAGACATTATTTTTAGCCAAATATGTGCAATTTCTAACAGCAATCTAGAGCGGTTTTTTGTACCTAAGCAATACTAAGATCTCAGCTGATGGACAACACTTCAGTTTAAACAGTCCACTTTAACACTTCAGTTTAAACTGTTAGACAGTTCCCCATTCTAACAGCTAGTAATGCTTATTTTTGGCATCTGTGCATGTTGTATAAGTGCATGATGCACCAGACAGATGGGAAATGGATACCTAGCATTGTTTGGTTTGGGAATAAATATTTATAAAATAATGTAAATGAAAAAAATGTAACAGTCTACTTAAACACAGCCCCCGAATCTTTGTATATTACCCCAAAATATTTTAAGTTATGCTCTGCATATTAAAATGGAGCTGCCACTAAATATCTTTGCAAAATTAAATGCATTGGTTTGCTTTGGTCTGAAGTCTGTTATCTGGTTCTGTTTCTGTCAGTTGCTGATAGGGTGGCCCGCATTTAGATTTCACACAATATCTTGCCTCAACTGACCTGTGAGAAATTCTATTCCAGTTGTGATAATAACATTTAAGTGGTTTTCAAAACAGAAAAAACATCCCCTTCCTCACAGGGTATACAATTCTTCTCTCCCTAGAACTATATTTAGGGTAAGGCTGTCCCAGTGTGGTAATAATACATCCAAATCAACTGTGTAAAATCAGATAGACTTGCAAGTTGCAGCAATTTTAAAATCCTTAAATTCTTCCATTTAAATAAATTGTACAATGAAATGTTAATACTCAGTTCCATTAAAGTTTTTGTTACTCTTGCCAATCTACTCAGTAATCACAAAATAAGATGCTATTTCTGGAGGATAATTTATTCAGCACATTATATTCTTTCTTCCGTGGACAAAATTCTCAGAAAAATCCTCACAATAACTTTACTGCATGAGTTTGTAAATTTATTTGGTAAACGTTTTCCCTGTGTGCATATTTTATGACCAATTTGTTGTGGATATTCACGATTCAAATTACAGCATTAATTCAGTGCCTAAGTAGTATGGTTTCTGCATTGTAATTGTCACTTGTGCAGCTTACCCACACATTTCCCATTTAGAATTTAAAGTGTGAATAATCACATTCAAACATATATTTTGTGACTATTTAAGCTTTCAAATTTAAATTTATTTTTGAAAGTTAAAGTAAGCCTTTTTTCCTCTAATGAATATTAGTGTGTTTTTTCAATTGCTTACACAGCTCTTGTAATTGAATTTTGCTGACCTAGATTTCCCCTGCAGTTTCAGCAGTTTCAGTGGAGTACAGCCTTTCCCTTTCACTTCATTGTCTGGACTTTTGTAGTGTCCAGTAACTGAAAATAAGTTTTCTTCCTGTATAATATGATTTGGAGAGATTGATTACTTGATTTAGTTATTGATTACTTCACTTTGGGAATTTTGGCAGCAAAACCAATGGAGAGTATCAGTGCTGTTGTAGAGTAGATTAATGGGGTTTTTTAATCCTTGATCAAAATCTCTTCTTCTGACATCTCAATTGACATATGAGCTGCCTCTTCTTGTCCTTTGGGGGGATAACATTGGTTTGATGAAAGAGCTGTTTATGAATCTCACATCTATCCAGCAGAGCTGGGCATGTTGCCAAGCTCCACACAAATACATAATTTCACTTCTTTTAATTGGCTTATTATTTACTCTATGACTGTGGGAGCAATTTCTTTCTGTAGCATTTTCTGTAAGTACAAAAGTTGTGTACTCTTCTCCTGAACATGTAGAAATACACTGGTTTTTGTTGATGAGATCCACCTGCTTTTTCCAGAGACAGAACCAATCTTCCTGCAGAGATTCTGCAATGTCTGAAGTGGATCAATTCTTGGAGGAAGAGCAGCTATCTCAAAATCCACTTGGGCAAAACTGAAGTGACACTATCCAATACCCATTTTCTCCAGGGAGCACTTTCTTTTTCTCTTAGTCTAAAAGCCTAGCCTCTGAGAATTGTCCCATACAAGAACCAGATTTAAAGGGCAGAACACTGAGATATTGACTGAATTCCAAAGTTCTTCATAGGTCTGCCATCTGTACCCAGAATAGTAAATATGTAAGCCACCCCAGAAATATACACTCAGAGAGAGAAGGGTTTTTTGGTGAGGACCTCCATAGCCCTTTAAAGAAACTTTAGCTGTATTTACAGAATGAAAAGGCAGAAATTTTTACTGGCATTTTTAAGGGTCAGGATTTTCATTATGAGCCATTCTGTAACAATCATTTACACACAACTTCTCCTCAGGTATTTGTCAAAATCCCTAAGTCTCATGGTCTTTATAGGAGTATTGTAAGGAAGTTAAAACAATATGAAGAACTGCCATACAAGAACAGATTCTCCTGGTTCTTGAGATAAATCCAGTACATTCCCTACATCTGTGACTCATTTATTCAGCACTGGATATACCTGTTTTTACCATAGCTGGTCCAACACTGGTTAGTGTTCTCCAGCACTGGCTCAAATCTGGTTTTGCACTCCACAATTCAATACACTTCACTATTTTTAAGAATTAATTCCCAAAAATAGCACCTTGCAGTATTTGAGGGGTTTTTTGTTGTTGTTGCACTCTTGTGATTTCCTTTTTGCAAGTTCATTTCTTTTTAATGCATATCATACTTCTTCTTTTTTTTTTGTTTCTCTAGGTGCACCAAGACAGAGATGAGAACTCCAGCAGTTTCCCAGGTCTTGCTGTCCAGAGCAATCCCATCCAAATACTGATGTCACTGGGTGGTTTAGTTTGCTGGTTAGGAGAGCAGTTCTTACATTTCTTCAGGGGATGAGAAGATATTCCAGATATTTTCATCACCTTTCATATGAGAGAAAAAGTGAGGTCAGAGAGAGAGAAGCTGACAGCTGTATTAGAATGTGTCATATCAATGGTTATGCTGTTGGAATTGATAAATGCCATCTGATGAATAAAGACAATATATCTAATAAGTCAAATTTACAAATGAACATAACTACAAGATAAGCAGGTATTGAATTAGTTACATTTAACCTCTTAAATATGCTATTTCTTTTTTCAGTTTGGTGTATTCTGAAGAAAGTTCTGCAGCAGATTCAGTTGATTGTTTTGTTTTGGTTTTGGTTTTTAGTTATTTTTGTTGTTTTGATAATGTGTCCATTGATTAAACAGATTATTAGGTTGAGAAAAGAATTACTGAGCTTACTAGAAGCAGTGTACAGAACTGAACTTCTTCACTGCAGTTCTAAAGTAGCAGAAGCAATACAAACAGTGAAGGAAGAAACCTAAAAGAAAGTGGAAATACAGATGCTACTTACTGTTTTGCATTTGTATTGTATAACTTTCATGGTTCTTGTGGTTTTGTGTGTAGAATACTGGTCTATCTGGCAGAGCTTTGTCTTCTCTTTTAGTGACTGACGTAATTTTAAAAAGCTACTCCAGAAAAAGGTAGTATTTAAAAAAGCTTAGGACAGCTCTTATTTTCACAACTTACAGCTTAAAATCTCAGAATTTTTACTAAAATCCATGTAGGTTATTTTACAGTGTTTTACTGCCAGTAACTCTTTTTCAGATAACATCTTACATGGTTATTGGTGCTTTGCATGGCCTGATCTTTAAAGAATTCATAGGAATTTTGCTTATTTATGGAGAAAACTATAGAACATCAGCTGCTGGAAGTGAAACAAAACCAAAATTTTCTTCTCAGGTTATTGATTTGACGGTTTGCACACGTTCACTTGCTGTCCCCTAATTCTGCCTCCCGGGCCCAAAGCAGCACAGTCAAACCCTCCCATATTTCATGCTCTGGAAGTTGCACAGCACGGTGCTCCACAGAAGGAGAAGTAAAGGCTGTACATGAGTGCACAGGTGCTGCACAGCCAAGTGAAGCTGCTGTATCCATGAGCAGGTGAGTCAGCAAAGCATCTGCAGAGAGAAGAGGAGGCATGTCTGCTGCCGAGAAACCACGTCTTCAGCACAAAAAGTAGCACAAATTGAGTTTCCTTATGAATTTACTGCAGCACATGCAGTAATCTTGGCACATAGAAAAAATAATGGACATCCTACATGTACAGCAGGTGAAGCTATTTGGTGATGTGAAGCAGGGCCACCCTGATGGAAAAAAACAGACAGCAGAAGGAGATTAACAAAGCACTACCATGTGCACATTTTGGTTTTGCTGTGAATGTGGCTGCTGGAATAGGCTTGAAAGTTGCTGAAAAATGACAGCTTGTATCAGGTATGAGTATCTGAAAGTTAGTATCTGTGCATGGGAAACTGTTCTGAACTCATTAATCCAGAGGTAAATTTGACTGAACAGCTGGGTTTACTGAAAAGCACACTTGTTTTAGTTGACTGGAAAGTGGTAAGTGATTTCAGATCTGGAACTGATTTTCAGCAAGAGGCATTGTCATTTGCATTTGAAAGCAATGTAATAACTTAGGAGGCAATATGTGATACTTCAGGAGGCAATATGTGATATTATTTCAGTAATTGAAAGTTTGGGAAATCCCCCTAACATCCTCAAACAAGCTATTCCTGCTTGAAATGGACAGGGCTTGTTTCAGTCGCAGAGGTTGGAGAGTGATCTATTTTTCCTTGGATTGCTAGAGGAGATTATATAGATACTAAAAATATTATTTACTCCTTAGAAGAAAATGATTACTAAATAGTCAGAAGTCTTGAAAAGCAAGAAGATTCTCCAGCTGTTTAAATTCTCTGACCTGACTTGCATTGGGTTCATATTGATTTTGGTATAAAGCATTAAACTCAAGCATAGAACAAGTGCTTTAATTGAAATAAACCATTTAACATTTTGATGATGTCCTGGCTGCTGACTTGAAAAATGGAAAATGCTTTAATTGAGTTACAGCTTTTAAAGAACATAATGGAAACCTTAAGCAAATTCTCCAGAGCAAGAGTGAGTTACCTAATCCTGAACTTTAAATTCACAGTCTTGTCCAAGAGAAGGTGTGCACAAGGTTGAACAAGTAGCTTGTAGTTGCCAATTTATATATGGTAGTAGAAAATTCGGTCTCAAGTTGGGGCATGGAGGGGAGTGTGTGTGTGGATTTTGTGCAGCAGAGAGAGAGCACAGAAAAATGAAGGTTTTGGGAAAAGGGACCTGGATATAGTACCAAATTGAACATCCTTGGAAGTGTTGTTGCTAATGATGTATGGATGATTCATCTGGGTCTCAGATTAATGATGCTGAGGATGCAGAGACACTGTTCAGAGCTTGTGAAGAGCCATCTCAGGTCTGTGGAGCCTGTCAAGCTTTGATGCAGTGTGGGGCAGCGTTGTGGAGGGGCCAGCTCAGCAGTGTGTGCATTTTCAGTCTGCTCTTAAAACTCCAGGTACATCTCAGCTAAGAACAGTCTGAGCTCACTCAGTGTAGATCCTTCCAGGATTATACCATGCTCCTCATTATCTTCTGTCACACCTCGAATACCTGGCTTGTTCTAGGGATCTGCCTCTGTGGCTAAAGATTTCATTGTGCACTCATTCAGTTAATTCTTAGCTGTGAGTCCCAGTGTAGGAGGGAAGATATCTCCCTGCCTCAGAGAACTTGGTCACTGTTGTTTTAAAGAACTGCTAAGTACTGTTTAGTAATTTTATGGCAAAGATTGGGATTAAATCTCTTTCTCCAGACTGCAGTTTTACTGCTGTGGTGGTGCAATGCACCCCACCCTTCTCCTCAGGCCACACCATGATCTCAGAAATTCTCATTATGCCTTGGCCTTGATGGCACCTGTGCTCAGCTCCTCTGGAGCTTATCAGAAACATCACCTGCTCCCAGGAACTCCAGGAACTTGGGAGCTGGCTAAAGAGCTTCTGTTTCTTAACAAACAGCCTTGGAAACTTATTTTTCTTTCCTGAGTAACAACCCAAACAGAATAACATTTTTGTTCTCAAATCTTCAGAGAATGTTACCCACCTGAACTGTGGTCAGGATGGAAAATCACTAAGGCTAAAGTAATTTCTCATGGCACCCTGTACACAGTGGTCCTGAGAGTGAGACCCTTGGTGCTCTCCTGGGCTGCAACCGGCAGCCTTCTCCTTGGTGGGACAACCCTTAGGGCCAGCTGGCTCTCAGATTTGCTGTAGTAAAAGTGCTGCCACTGAGTGCCCATGGAGAAGGTGCAAAGGCATCTGATGTGAGTATTTTGCTGAATTCGAGGGGAATTTTCACATATCTATACACACACCTTGTACATGCTGCTGTAGGTCTGTGAGTGTGTGCAGGTGTGAATATGCTGTGAGTGTGTGCAGGTGTGAATATGCTGTAGCAAACATACTGTGAACTTTGCATTTTGAGCTTCTTTAGAGCTGTAAGTAACTTAGCCCTCTAAGTGAGTAACTGTTGTGCTACAGTAAATTTTATAGGAATATTTTGTTAAATTGTTTAAATTGAGCTATTGACTGAGTTCTATTACATTGAAGTGCTGTAAAAACCTTTAGTCCTAAACTGCTGGTCAAGTTCAGGGCTAAGTTTAGCAAGGGGGTCTACCCTGAACCTTGTGACTCAGTGGGAGGTTCTCCTTGTTCCTTGTATCCTTCAGCATTTCTATCCTTACCCCTTTTCATGCCCAGCCTCTGCATGGATAATTTTTAGTTGGTTTTAGGTTTAGATTGATTGATTTTTTAGATTTCAGTCCAATTTTTCACTGCGTGCTTTAAGTAGTAGAGTGATCCTTGCCAAAAAACCCTGTTGTGCTTTCACTTAAAAGAGCAGCATTAAACCTGTTTTTGCTGACACCTTTGCTGGTGATTCTTTGAGCAACCCAAACCACTCATTTATGACAACAGCACGAATCATAAGACCTTCTTTTTTCCTCAGCCTATTTCCAGCACTATCTGCTTGTCATTTTCTCCAACAAGTGTCACACAACACCCCCCTTGCAGTCATTCTTCCACTGCATAACCTTAGTCTGTCTCTAGAGAGAAGGGACCAGGAACAAAAAGTATGTGAGTGGAAGTTAATTTTGTGTAATTCATAAAGTCACTTTATGCTGTGTATGGGTGGCAAGGTTTTGTAGCAGGGCAGAGAGAGGCTGCAGGGGTGGCAGGAGAGAGCTGACACAGCTGACCCCAGCAGCCAAGCTGGTGGCACCTCTGTGAAAATGCATTTTAGAAAGAGCATAAAATGTTAAATGGGAAGAAGAGAAGGAAACAAAAAGAGTGAGGAACAAGACAGGGGACACAAGACCAGAGGAGAGGCTCTGTGGCAGAGAAGACGACTGCTGTCCATGGAAGACACACCACATGAGAGCCTGAGGGACCTGCAGGTGTGGAGATGACATGTCAGAGCACATACTCACTTTTAACTACAGTACCAGGTAACAGTTTATGGAGAAACTCCTGCACTCTCAGGGCTGATGGCTTCAGAGCCAGACAATGACACTTCCAGCCTTAGGTCAGTCACTCAGGAGCTCTGTAGCCCATGTTGCCAATCCTGTGGAAACATTATGAGATTTACTGTGATTCCAGTCTCTTTTTTTTGGACAGCAGGTTCAAGGCTGCAGTGTGTAATGATTGTAACACAATCATTTGTATACAAAAAAACCCCAAATCTGGAAATAAAGTGTCCGTGCTAGTTTCTAACTCTTTTTAATCTCAAATGCTTTCAAAACTGACATTTGTCAGCCACAAGCTGCTGTCACTGCTGTTCATGAAACCAGTCATTTTAAGAAGCAAAGCAGTTTCCAAACAAAACAAATTTGAAGGTGAGGATTGCTTAACCTTAAGTTCACATAAAGAAAAATCTTGCGTGTCTGTCCTAAATATTTAATTGTTTCTGTTATCAAAGTTATCTCATGCTGAATGTAGTACAGAGAACCCTGCCAAAAATAAACAAGAGGAATCAGAAAATGACCTGAAACTGAACCCTCCAAATTAGAAACAAATCAATCTGTTAGGTGCCAAAGGTGAGTCAGAACTTTGATGGAATCAGCAATAAATCTATTTGTCTCCAACGCTGTTGTTCAGGCTAGGTTAAAAGGTACCTCAGGAGCCAGAACTTTCAGGTGAAAAGAAAGGTAGAAGTTTTCTTAGTCTCTGCAAATGCAGGAGTGTGCTCACTCTATTTCATTTATTTTGCTCTTAGAACTGACACGTAGAAGGATCAAATCTGAAAATCATGCTCATCCTTATATTTGAGCTCATTATTTTTCTTGCCAGCAATAAATCTGTGGAATATGTGGTTCAGAGCTGTGGTATTTATATGCAGGGAGAAGACACAAAAAGCCAAAGCTCAATAAGAATTGAAACTGGTCGGTGTTGTGTCAGATAGGAAGGGCTTTTTAAAGCATGCTAATAGCAACAGGTGGGGGGACTAAAGAAATCTTTGGACTGCTACTTGGAGGTGTTCATCTGGCCACAAGCAGGATTGTCCCATGTTAAGAAGGAATCACAATTCTCTTTATAGAGCAGAAGTTCAAATAAATTAATTTTTTGACCAGGTCTGCAGTTTTTCATAGTTGGTTAATGACATATTTTGCCATAGTAGAAATAAGCTCACAGAAACAAAAACATCATTAAAAAAAAAAAAAAGTCAATTGTAATAAGTTGCCAAGTCTAGACCCAATTTATCTTTGACTCCTTTGCAGCTCAAACTTGAATTTCTCTGGCCTTTTTGGCCCCGAGGTGAGGGCGGTATAAGCAGCAGAGCAGTCAGGGTGGGAGCCCGGGATGCCGCTGGCGGTGGGGACTCTGCGGGGAGGCTCCCAGGGAGCGCTCGCGGTTTGCGGTGACACCGAGGACAGACCCCTGCAGGTGGCAGCAGAGCTTTAAACTTCGGCACCGCCAGCACGGGGCGGTCCCAGGCACAGCCCCCTAAAGGAGATGCTGATGTCCACCGGGTATCACTCTGATATGTTTTGCTGGTACATTACCCATGCCTTTTTT